>PVJO010003220.1:0-126979 GCA_004026905.1 Hystrix cristata | reverse complement strand
GGCCTGGACCAGGTTGCTGGCAGCAAGGCAACAGGAAGCAGCCCCGCTGCGACCTGCTGACAGGCTCAGTCTCACGTGACTCGGACGCTGACTAAACTCTGAAAGGATGGAGTGTCCTCCACAGAGACTGTTTCTAAAATTCACAAACTGATAGAAAATAGGACCGAATATCCTGAAAGTAACTCACAGGACAAGGACACCCATGGTTGTCGAACAAATACAAAGATCTGTCTTATTATTCTTGAAAAAGAATACAAATTAATATAACAAAGGCTACTTTCTCCCACAAAATTGAAGAAAATTACAGCCATGTACCAACTCCCCATGATGTAGGTAATCACTGTGTACTGCAAATATGTACAAATAAAAAATTTTTTAAATATAGTGATAGATGGTGTCAGTCTGAGTACCGGAAAATGTAATCAGAGACGCATAAACCTCTGTAAAGAATAATTTGCCATACCTAACAAAACTTGGAATGTACATACATGTTAACCCAAAATTCCCAGCTACAACTTTATCATACAGAAATACATTCAGGTATTTGTACAAATAGCTATAGATAATACTTTCACTTTACCAGTGTTTTAAAATAACGAAAGACTGGAAACGACCCACATATTCATCAATAGCAAGTGTGTGTTAAATAAATCAGGGCACATATATACACATAACACTCTCAGCAATTTCAGAACACTGGCCCCCTTACAGGCCCGCATGGAACAATAAGCTAGATGTTTATGCGTAGTGGCGAGGGGGGTCCCAGGCCAAAGGCAGGACAGCGCTTGTCTACTGAGTATGTTTCAACTTCTGGATTGCTTTTTTTCTAAGGAAACTTTAATTCTGGAAGGATAAAAGCACTCTGTAACAGGCAATGCCACTGAGCAGGTTCATATAAGAGTTCTGTTTTTCACTAGAAACACTTGTGGACTGACTGGCATTTCTTATCATGGGCACAGATGAATTTTTCAACAAACACAAAACTACACAAAGCCAAATTTCAAAACAAGACCAGCAATAAACTGCCTTGTCATGCACTGAAAACCAAAACATACCTGAAGAAGTCCATGAATGGAAACAAAACTACAACACATCTTATTAACATTCACACTTTGACACAAGATAAATCTCTGACCTATAATGTTCGGAATAAATGGTATTTCTCCACTTGTGGTAAAACCGAATCTGTTTACCAACTCTTGGGGTTTTCCCAGTTTCAGCCATATATGGAAAAAACAACAGAGTTTAAGGTAGAGACTTTCAAATGGTAACAAAACAAAACATCCTGTGACCTGGCTCCCTTCCCAGCTGGGTTAGCGAAGGACAGTCACCCTGGCGCTCAGCCCACGTCCAGTGGGACGGACCACACCACCAGTCCTGTTTTGATGACATTATAATTCCCAGAAACAATGTATTTTAGTACTAGTAGGAAATAACAATATGGAAAAAGATTAATTTTGCTCGGGCTTATCTCAAAGTACTCTGTCAAAGCCAGTAACATAAAAAAGTTTTACAGAACTATGAAACTAAAAGTGCTTGTCTTGCAAGCACAAGGCCCTGAGTTCAATCCCCGGCACCACAAAAAAAAAAAAAAAAGAAAGAGAAAAAAAACTATTAAACTAAAAGAGATGTCTTATTTCTCTGAAGATTTTCTAAACATCCACAAGTATATACTAATATACCAACATAAATGGATACAGGATTACATTTTATTTCACTGATGTAAATATAAAACAAATTATTTCTCATCTTCCTTCTGCTGTTTTTCTCTTTTCCACTACAGTCCTAACTGACACCGAAATCTGTCCCTAAAGATAAAATTATCCCATTATTGGGAGAAGAGCATGTAATTTCCCCTGTGAATAATTTTGGATAAGAGCTTTTTAAAATGTTTTTCCCCTTTTAAATCACCTACACCCCCCTGACTATGGAAGACTCGGCTGGACTCTGTGCAGGGAGGCTGGGACGTTTTCGTGCTGGGGAGTCAGTCTGCGCAGCGCCGGGCTGCGGGCTGGCTGAGGGGGCAGCCAGACACCCTGCTGTGCACCTGGAGCTCCCGTCAACCGAAAGATGCAGAAACGCCTTAATAGACCCCGCCCACTTTCTACACGTGGGCACCGGCCTGGACAGGAAGACCTCGGCCACACTCACCTGTCGAGTCGAACTCGATTGGCTGGCAGCGGCGGCTGGAAGACCAATCACATTTGAGAACCTGCCCTCCCTCCACGATGCCAGGCTGGGTGGTGTTGGCTTTGGGAGCGCCCACCAGAAGAAACATCCTGCTAAAACACAAAGGGGCAGGTGATACTGTGAATGACACACGGCGTAAGCAGTATCTTATGAGGGGCAAACATTCTCTTAATATTACCCACAAATAAACCAGGTGTAGTGGTGCAGGTCTATAGTCCCAGCACTCAAGGGGCTGAGGCGGGAGGATCGCTGTGAGTTCCAGGCCAGCCCGGGCTACACAGTGAGGCCTCGTCTCAAAAGCAAACACGCAAACAAAAAAATGGTATCATCATAAACGCCTCTGAAAACCAGTCAGCGAGGACGCAATTTTCCTTATACATTTGGTAATCTCTCACATACACACATTATTTGGTATAGCTTATTCCTCCCGACAATATTATAATTTCAGAGTTAATATTCATTTAAAAACGCATGCTGTTCAAATTGTACGTTTTAAATACACATAGTTTATTCGACATCGCGTCTCAATAAAGGGTATTTTTAAAATGTATGCTGGCTACAGAGCTCAGGAAGTTTGTCTGGCTGGTGTTGGTCTTTTCAGATCTGTTACATACTTTCTAAAATTTAAATTTATTTTAATGGATGCATAGAAACAAAAATTACACATATTTATGGGGTACCGTGTGATATCTTGATACACATATGCAATGCTTAAATCAGGGTAAACATACCTATCTCCTTAAACATCGATTATTTCTTTAGGTGAAAAAGTTCAAAAACCTTCCTTCCAGTTTTGGGGGAGTGGATAAGGAGATTAAACCAAGGGAGCACTGAGCTACATCCTCAGACCTTTTTATTTTTTATTTTTATTTTGAGACAGGGTCTCACTAAGTTGCCCAGGATGGCTTTGAACTTGTTAGCCTCCCGCCTCAGCCTGCCCAGTAGCTGAGATTAAAGACAGGTGCTGAAGAACCTCGCAATGCAGAAGACCCGGAGGACGGGCGTCCCCGGAAGAGGCGGGGCCCCGCTGACAGGGAGGCGGGGCAGGGTGCAAGTGGGGGGCTGAGAACCAAACTGGGCTACACGCCTCGGTGCATCTCAAACCTTGGGAAACTCGATTCTGTGGAGACAGTAAGAAAGCACCAAAGATGGAACTAGGAGAGTGAGAGCCCTGTCGCAGCCCCCGGGGTGACGGTGACCCCCAGGGGAAGCAAAGACTGGAGAAGGGTCTGGAGTCCAAGGAAGAGCAGGGCAGCAGGGGCTTTAAACACGGGAGGAAGAGGTGATTTATCAGTGCCACCTTAGGGTTGTTCTTTTGGGAGGTGTTTTTGTTTTTGTCGAGATAGGGTATTGCTATGTAGCCCAGGCCCGCCTCAAACTCACAGCGATCCTCCTGCCTCAGCCTCCTAGGGCTGGGATTATAGGCATCTGCCACCATGCTCAGCATGTTTGTTCTTAGTGCCGGGATGGGAGGAACTTGTGGAGGGCCGAGGGAATGAGACAAGTGGAGACGCACAGGAAACCATGCAATCAGGTCTCAATGGGCTGCTTGACAGCCGGGACTCTGGTAGGGGTAAACACAACGCAGGCATCACTAAACACCATGAGCTGCCATCTCATTGTGCTAACACTAAGGCACTGACGTTCTTCTGGAAAGGAATTTCACACATGCTTTTCCCCTTTTGTGAAATTATCAGCAAACCTCCATCTTCAATATAAAGTAGCCTTGTTTTAACATTTCCAATCAGTTTCAACTTCATTTATTCTGGGCAGCACCCACCAAATCTCATCTGGACCAGACAAAAAACAGCTGTGTGTGCTGCTGGGTTACAAGCATCCCGCTTTCTGAGACTTATCTGGAAATCCCCGACGTCAAATCTAAAAACTCCCAGCCAAGCCACGCCTGTTTAATAAAGCTTTCTGCAGTCATCTTTGGCACCACAAGAACAGCAGAGCTAGCTCCCTATCACCATAACAAAACGATTCTGGGTAGGAAATCAACTAAGTTTTCGTTCAGCAAGACTCTTTCTTAACAAAAAATAATAAAGTTGAATAAAAGCCCCGCTATCCCCCCATGAGGAAACGAGCAGCTTCCAGTCATCACAAGTCCCTCAGGCTTCTTCTAAGCAGAGTTGGTTCAAATAGCTGTATCACATATAGGCATAAAGTATAATATGTGAATTTATATATATGTAAATATATTCATGTAAAAGTATCCTGTACATGCTTTTTCCTTCCAATAATAACAAGCACAGAGCACGTGTCTGGAGCAGCGCAGACCACGCCAGGGTGCAGGAGGTCAGGAGGGGAGAGCTGGTGCCCACAAGCTGCCCTGTAGCAACAAGCAAACTCATTTCTGGGCTGTCTTCACATAGCGCTCTAAGAACCTCTTATCTTTTTTGTCAAAACTATTCTCTGCATCTGATGACAAATTACTCCTTTGAATACAGCAGACTCTATTCATCCTTACACCTGCAACATACAAGAACTCAGAAGTTAAGTCGACAGCAGAGTAGCGAGTAAATTCGACAGCTGTGGGCCTCCCTCTTAAACCAGCCGGAGAAAGAAGTCGCTTTCCAGCATGCCCCAACTTCTCCACAACGCAGGAAGCATCCTCCACTAACCATCCAATTATGTAAATTACCCTCAGAACAATTTTCTTACATGACAACTCTATTTGATTTTGGACTTCTGATGCTCTCCTCTGTTGGACAGCCTTCTTCGAGGTCGGAAGGGAGGGTGCAGCACTCCGAGGGCCCCGGGACAAGAGCACAGGCCCAGCTGCCACTCTCAGCGGGCCAAGCGCACCCCACAGGCAGCAAACGGCAGCGATGAGATGGACTAAGGAGGACGTGCACCCCGCACTCCTGAGCGCACCTTTGTGTGTGGTCTCGCACTCTGGTCAGTTGCCACAAGAAGAGAATAATATAAATGGAATGTGTGCGCCTTGTCGATAACTACATGGGGGTGGGGGAGAGCTATTTAATTGAGTTTTTGAAGAGAAAAATGGAGAGATGGAGGAAGTAAAATTACCTAAGACATATGCTGAAGTCTTAAGAGGGAGTTGTGCGCTGATAAAATATTTGCATAGAATAAAGAGTACAAGGTGGTCAAATATGCTGTCTGGGAAAGTTAAGGGCTATCAAAAGTAAAACATACTACCAAAAAAACCTGTTAATGAAATGTCTTGTAAAAAAATCAAATAATTGTTACTTAAAAGTTCTTTGAAGAACGTCTAAAGAGTGTCTAAGTAAGAAAAGCCAGAGGGCAGAAATAAATATTTGCAATCTCGGCAACACTGTCTAAAGGAAACGAACGGTCTGGGACTAAGAGTTACAAACTCTACAAACCAACCCAGGAAGTTGCCTTGGTTCTCTTCCTACTTTGTCTGCGTGCTTCTCTTCCTACTTTCTAGTGAGCAGGCACCAACGACACCGGCTGTAATCACTCAAGAGAAATGTCCCCAAGGTAGACAGCACATAAACGCAATGTTAGAAAATCAAAAAGCATCACAAAACACAAGATGATGGTATTTGAATGGAAAAAAAAACACAAAGTTTCAATAAAACTTAAAACTTAAGGAAGGGCTTTCCTTTCCTCAGTTTTCTCAAAGGGCCATTAAATTCAGATGCGGAACTCAGACAAAGACAGCAGGCTGACACGCTTGTGGACACGGTGGGGTCTCCGCAGGACGGGCTGGGACGAGGCCCAGCAAATCTGAATCTGAATGACCTAGTTTCACGAGTCTTCAGCTTTCAGCTGATAAACATCCATCTCCCTCCCAAAAGTTTGCCCAAGAACACTGTCCAGACCCGAAGCCTCGCTGGATGACTGAATTCCATTCAATGACCCCTTCAGACTCCATAATTAAAGTTTCCGTCCACGCACAGGCTCCTAATAGCACAGCGAGGGCTGTAGGTGACGGGGTGTGGAGCACTGAAGAGGGTGCCAGGAAGAACGCAGGAGAAGGGAGGGAAGGAGGCAGAGGAGGAGAAAAACGGGGCTGAGGAGGTAGGGGGAGGGGAAGAAGCGGGGAGGCGGAAGGCCACAGCTCACAGCTCCGGGAATGTGACCCTGACTTCCGAGGAAGGCGGCTGGCCAAACAATGACAAGCACATTTTTCAAACCCTCCAAATGAATGCCGTCAGCAGGCCCCTTTCCAAGATGAAGCAGGTTTCACCTACTTAGCTGGCTCCGGGGACCAATGGACCTTGAGCAAAAGGGATTTCTGAAAAAGATGCACGGCTAGAGAAAATACAGCGTGCATACAACAGTGCTGGGTGTTACTTCTGGGCTGCAGTTCCAGTTTCGGGGTTGCTTTCCTTCAAGAAGCAAGTTACTGAGTTAGCGATTTCACGCGACAGAAGCAGCCACTACAAACTCTGTACATTTTCCCTTCTCTAACGTCCTACCAACCCGCCGCCTTCACCACGGTGACCCAAGGCTTGCTTTCTAAATAAAGACCACAGTCCATGCGCATGAGCTACTTGCAATGAGAAAAATCAATGAATGTAGCTAGAGCCACGCTGCATTTTATGAAAATGAGCCGGCATCACTTGTAAAGTCTCTTGACAGCGCCCGCAAAGGTGAAGGGAGAAGTGAAGCAAAAGGTCTGACAAAATCCACGCAGGATGCGACACGGTGCAAGGGCCCTTAACCTGAGTCACGCAGCCTGGACTTCTGTCTCCAGCAACTCTCCCACTGCTGAGGGAATGTTAGCAGGTGAGTATCAGGATCAAAAAGGCTGCTTCCGAATCATAAAACTAGTGGAAACTTAAGAGGCCTGGCAGGTCTGCGAGGCCAGGGCACTAGGGAGGAAGTGGGGCCGAGAGGTCACACCGATGAGGACTGGGCCGA
The DNA here is from genome assembly GCA_004026905.1 of Hystrix cristata. Taxonomy (NCBI): domain Eukaryota; kingdom Metazoa; phylum Chordata; class Mammalia; order Rodentia; family Hystricidae; genus Hystrix; species Hystrix cristata. Next base: position 119,932 of record PVJO010003220.1, on the reverse strand, counting down.
GATCAGGAGGTTGGAGGGTGGAAAGCAGTGAAGGACATAAGAAAACTTTAACTAGGAAGAATTTCCAAGACCTTCAGCCTGGTGACTAAGCACTGACTAATACTGGAGGAGTGCAGCAGGCAAGGCAAAGAAAAATAGAAAATGAGAGGGAGGAATATGAAATTATTTTCCGGGCAACAGAGAAACTCACGGCACTATTAATAGAAGCGAAGGTGCAGCTGACATTGCTCAGTGAAAGAGTTCATCTTTAGTCAAATGAGTTCAGAATGGGGTAGTCGAGAAGAAATGATGCTCGATCTACTGCAATCTCAAGCAAAGGCCCCGCTTCTGGGTCTGAGGCACAGGCAAGGAGGCGGTTTAATCTCAAAAGGTGTCCAAAGCCGGGCATGGTGGTGCACGCCTGTGAGCTCAGCACTTGGGGAGACTGAGGCAGGAGGACCACGAGTCTGAGACCAGCCTGGGCAACTTACCAAGATGCTGTCTCAAAGCAAAAAAAGGGTGGGGAAGCAGCTCAGTGGGAAGGCCCTGGGTTCAATACTCAGTGCTGGGCAAAGGCGGGAGCCTTTCCAGGGGTTACCGCAGTCGGACTGAGGACAACTCAAGACTCAAAAGGACCTTCACAAACCCGCCCACCCCTTATCTTTGGTATCACAGGAACATTCTATACTTCCGGAGAACAAAACGAAACAAAACGTGCGCTTATTCCTGATGGAAGAAAAGGCAAGAATTTAAATCCAGGTTCAGGGTTATTCATTATAATGCTACATATATATACATATATATATATGTAGCATTATATATATATATACATACATACACACACACACACATATATATGTGCATATATATCAGCCTAGTGTGCAAATGTAACTAATTCTTGGCCTTTGCACAATCTTTAAATTTATGTCAGTTTAACAATATAGTCTCCATAAACTAATGCTTACACAAAAAAGACATGGAATGCTTTTAATTTTTCATAATTTTTGTTACGGCTTACATCTAGCTGTCCCCCTAAAGCCTCTTGTGGCCAGTGGCGGGGCCTCCGGACAGTGACTGGATTATGGGGCTTATAGCTAAGTGGCTCTTAGGAGGTAGGGTCTGGTCAGGAGGGGCAGTCACTGCGGCCCTGACCAGAAGTTTGTATCACCCTTCCCAGGTCATCCCTCGACTCTCTCTCTGCTTCATGGCCTCCATGTCATGAAGGCAAAGGCACTTTTCCTCCACTGTGCTCCTCTGCCATGCCATCCTGCCTTGGAGTTAGCAGACTATGAAGCAAAGCATGAGCCAAAATAAACCTCTCCTTCCTTAAATTGTGGGTGTCTGGTATTGCGCCAAGCAGAGGGGGAAGTAACTGAGACACATCTCGGTACAAAGAGTAGAGCCACTGCTGTGACTACGTGACCATGTGCTTCAGAAGCCTTTGGAATTGGTTCCTGGGAGGAGTTTGGGAAGGTTTGGAAAGACCGGATGGAGAAGCAGCCTCAGGATGCTGTAAGTGGAGCTTGATGAGAGATTCCGGAATGCTGATAAAAAATGCAGATGGAACAGACCAGGCTCAGGAGGATTCTGCTGGGAACATGAACCACATTGGCAGTTGTATTTCATGCCATTTGTGTTATGCTTTGTCTATATTTTGCTCATGACCTAAACTTTGTAGGAGACTGAGATTAAGGGTGACAGACTAATCTGGTAGAAGAAATTTCAAGGCAGTCCATTGTTGAGTCTGTAGCATGGATACTGCTTGCCCCCATCAACCAGGTTTATACTGAAGTTCAGGAGCAAAAAACCCTTTTGAAAAATTTTAAGTTTTTCCAGAAAGGAAGCTCTGGTAAACTGGGGCCTGATAAAGCACAGGAGAGCTTAGTTGTTAAAATAGTTTTTCAAATTTTATTTTAGTAGTACATTTTAGATATAATGATAAAATATTCATCATAGGGAATTTATACCTGTACATGATATGTCTTGCTGCTTCTTTCTATCCCATTCCCTTCAACTCCACTTCCCCTCCTTATTTAGGAAAGTTATGTTTACATTTTTTCTTCTATTCTCTTTCCTTTTTCCTGTCCCTTTGTTTGCTAAAACATTAGCATTTAAAAGAGCCAAATACTTTACAACAGGACAATAGGAAAAATAGATGAAGGGCATGTGAGGAACCAGCAAGGTCCCACCTTTGAAAGCTCAAAATTACAAAAGTGAATGGCTTTCCATTGCGGGGGGGGGGGGGGACCCCAGGGCACCATGCTGGAGAATGGGCATATTATATATTCTGATCACCAAACACTTCTAACCAGGCCTAGTCTGAAACACTAAGGTCTGTAAAGTTAAATGCCCCATGGGAAACAAACAACTCTCAGCTCCCAAAACCTTCCCAAGGCCACAGTGTTCCCAGCTCCTCCAGCCCTGGACATTCCCCAAGGCCCACAGCCTCAAGATGAGGAGGAACAAAGACCCTGCAGAAAGCTCAAGGGCCAGCCCATTCTCACACCCCTTTCCACCATCACCCACATATAAACCTGAAGCCCCTTTGTTCTGAGAGCTGCTCCTTTGTTCTTTAGAAGTCTCCCCCCGGTTGGGTTTGCTCTGTAAGTAAAGCCTGCTGGTTGCTGTTCTGAGGTCATGTCTCATCCTTTCTCCTACTCAAATTATTAATAGCGCACCTAGAGAATCTGCTCCCCAGGATTCATTTCTTCACACTCTGTCCTACAGGCACTTACAGACATCTAGAGTCATGACAATGAGAAGCCAGCTACTGCCCAAGCTGCCAGCAGACCTTGGCATCGTTGGTGCTGCTTTTATAGGCATGCAGAATGCAGGAGCTGTGAGATCAGGAAGGCTTCCGCCCAAATTTCAGAAGGCCTGGGAGGCCACACAATGCATGAAGGCCAGGGAAAAGACAGCACATGAAGCTGAGAGAACAAAACCAAAAGCCGACTGGAGATCCCAGGAAGTTAGAGAAGCCAGGAACTTGCAACATCAAGGAGAGCCACCGGCAGGGTGCAACGCCAGCCCAAGAGTGAAGCCACGAGGGCTGCAACTACCACGAGTGTTACAGAGGCAGGGCTGCCAAGCCCTCTGGAAATCACGTCTTACCACACCTAGTCCTGGGTGCTAGACAGGAACTATGGAATTTAATGTTTACCCTTCTGGGTTTCATCTAGCTTTGGTCCAGTTTCTTCCTATACTCCTGTTTCTCCCCTTTGGAATGGGCATGTTTACTCTGTGCCATTCTATGCTGGAAGTGTTTAACTTTCTTTTTGATTTCTACAGATGTTCACAGCTAAGAGTTTGCCAAAGTCTCAGAGAACTTTGGACTTGGATTTTTCAGCAATGCTGGAATACTTACGGCTTTGGCAACTCTTAGAGATGGACTAAATGCATTTTGCACAGAAATGTGCAAAGAGAATTTTGGGGGCCAGGGGCAGAATGTTACGGTTTATATCTAGAGGTCTTCCTAAAAGCCTCATGCGATAATATGCATTACTTTTGGAAGATGACGGAATTATGGGTGCTTATAGCTGGAGTGCTGTTAGGAGGTTCTATTTCCCGCCATTCTCCTCCCTCACTTATCTCTGCTTCCTGGACACCAAGTCATGAGCAGCCCTCCTCCACCCTGCCCCACACCGCCCTGCCTTGGAGCTAGCCAACTACACACAGAAACCTCTACAAACTGTGAGCCTCCCTTAAATTTTGGGTGTCGGATGTGGTGTCCTAGCAACTCAAACATCTCCCTTTCCCTACCTCATAGCCACCTGCTCAACCACTAGAGGCTGACCTCCTCAAGAATGAATTTATCAGCTTCCCCACATCTTCTGGAGAGCTGTACTGCAGAATGAAATGAGATATGAGTAAAGTTGCTTTGGGAACTATAAGAGCTTTACCAAAGTAAAATATCATTATTATTATAATAAACCTAATATGTAATTTTTTAATTTCCCCAATTATTTTCCATGAGAAAAACATGACTAGTTTTTGGCCTTTGCATAATCTTTAAATTTTATGCCATTTAATAATATGGCCCCCAGAAATTAATGCTCACAGAAAAAAACACATGGAATGCTAACTCTTTATTTTTTGTAATTTCTGATCTTTATTTTTCTGAATTTTGACTTCAAATCAAAGACTCATTTCTGGAGTGATACTGTGAGGGACTACTTTCACATTTTTGCTTAATACCTTATTTTTTCCTGTTTAATAAACACTGATCCATTAGTTTCCACAACAATGTTATGACTATAATTCACTAATTTTCTATAACAAGAGAAATGATTCTCCACCTTGTCTAAGGTATTTTATCCCTTTAAAATGGAAGAGACAGGAGTCGACTTCAAACTGTTGCTTCCTCACTAATTCTTCTACAGAGGAGTGGAACTCTTTAACACATTTTTATTTTGTTTTCATTTATAAGTTTATGATAACACCAAATAGCAACAATAATAAACCCAACTGGTACCAGAGTCATAACATTCCATGTACCTCGGATTGCAACCATTATTAAATGTAAAGGTGCCTTTTTACAAAATTAAGAACACTTTTACATTAAGCTTTGTTTAATCTGAAAAATGTAGTAAGTAGAAATATTTGTTTATACATTTTGTTAAAAAAAAAAAAACAAACTCAAAGTTGGTTTCCATTTTTTAAGTAAGGCTATACTTAGAGCCCCGGATTCATTAGTAACAAAGTTGCTGATGAACATCTCAAAATACTATAATGCATGAAGTCGCAGATTACTAATTATCATGAATGACAGGTCTAAGAGCAGCCACATGCTTACACCCAACAACAGTAAATATCAATAACGGTTCAGTATTACTTAACCGTTTTTCAGTATGGTAAAAACACTTGCAAATTTGTAAACATGTAAAAGGGGTGTGGTACTGCACACCTATAATCCCACAACTCCGGGAGGCTGATGCAGGAGGATGACAAGTTCGAGCAAACCCTGGGCAATTTATGAATGTAGCAAGACGATATCCCAAAATAAAAAATTTAAAAAGAGCTGGGACTATGGCTCAGTACAAAGGCTCTGGATTCAATCCCCAGCAACACATCTCCAAGTTTTGTTTTGTTTTTTGAGACAGGGTCTCACTTTATAGTGCAGGCTGGCCTTAACTCACTTTGTTTGAGGCCCAGGCTGGCTTCAAACTCCTGCCTCAGCCTCCCGAGTGCTGCGATTCCATCAATCCCCAGTAACATACACACACACAAGCACACGCACACACAGAGGTTTGCAAGACTTTCTTGTGTCTTTAAACTAAACTCGGATCATTTTTAACAACAGCAACATTTCCAAAACATTCTATCACTTTTGAAGTATTTAAATGATAACTCTTGACAACACCGGTAATATATTTTCACAATTATTAGAATTTCCGTACAAATCCAATCTAAAAGTACACCTTTGGAACCAAGTAAGATATGCTTTTCTATAAAGGCAGACACTTAAAAATACCTGGAAACAAAATTTTAAAACGGTCGGGCTAAAATGATTAAAGGGAGGGGCCGGGTCAAGTGGATGCTCTGCACGCCCGGGCGGGTCCCCAACGTCCAACAAGAACAACAAAGTAAATCGAACGTGAAGGTGGCAAGTGTCACCTCCAGTTCGTGATCCTTCCATCACTCGGGAAGACCCGCGCTCGGTTCTCCCGGAGCGCCGCACAGGGATCGGCCGGGCGCGAACGGAAAGCGGGGCCGCTCGGCACTCTCCGCGCGACCGCGGGCTGCGCGAGCGCGGCCGCCAGAGCAGGCGACCTCAGGACGGATCCTGCGGCCCGCGCCGGCCTCCCGTCGGGCCCGTGCGCACGGAGCGCGGTGGGGTCCGAGCCCGGCCCAGCGCCCGGGCCTGCTCCCCGCCGCCCGCGGAAGGCGCATTAGTCGGCCGCGCCGTCCCGCCCCGAGCCGCCGAGCGAGCTCCCCGCGGCGGGCGGGTGCACCTCGCGCCGCCGGGACGCGGCCGCCGGGGGCGGGGGGAGCCGCTCGGCGGCCGGCCGGACTCGGTGCCGGCGCGGGGCCGAGAACGCCGAGCCCGGAGCTGCGCCGCTGCCCGGCGCCCTCGGGAACGGCCCGCCCGGCCCCCGCGGCCACTTACGAGGACGCGCTGGGCGCGAAGAAGTCCACGGCGAAGCCGAAGTAGCTGCCCTCGGGGCCGGCGTACTCGGCCGGGCTGTCGGCGTCCAGGTTGAAGGCGCCGCCGGCCGGCAGCAGCAGCAGCAGCAGCAGCAGCGGGAGGACGCGCGGCGCGGCCATGGCGGGCTCGGCGGCGGCCACTCGGCCCGCGGTCCCGGGCGGGCGGCCGGCGGCGCGCGGCGGGGCGGGGCGGGGCGGGAAGCGGGGCGGGGCGGCGCTGCGTGCGGGCGGGCCGCGGGGGGGCGCTCGGGGCTCCGCGCGCTCGGTCGGGCCGGCCGCCCTGCCGCAGGCCGCGCCGCCTCCTCGCTGCTGCTCGGGCCGCTCAGCCGGGCCGTCTCCGGGGCGCGCCGTCGGGGCTGCCGCGCCCGCCCGCTCCAGCCCGCACGCGCGCTCGGGACGCAGCCCGCCCCCGGGAGGAGCCCGCGCGGGAGCCCGAGCGGCGGAAGCCGCCGTCCTGCTGGGTCGCGTTTAGTCCCGCCCAGGAGTTCGGAGCTGGAAGGACTGTCCACCCCTGAAGTAAGGCAGCCTGCTGTGCGCGGGCCGGGGGCTCCGAGGCGCCCGCTTTCCTTCCCAGTTCCTCCTTCTGACCAAGCACAGAATAAGCAACCATAACGACTGCAGGTGAAATGATGAGTAGAAGTGCTTTCCATCTCGTGGGTCACACGCTGAAGAATTTGGTCAAGAGGATGGAATACAAGTGTGTTGTGTGAACCTTACAGACACATTGCAGCAGTAACTGTGGACTGTTGCCCAACAATAACCATTAAAACTCAATCGCAGTGCAGGCATAGCAGTGTTGGGAGTCTCTGCACCCTGGAGGCCAAGGCAAGGGGACCTTAGGCCCCGGAGTTCAAGAACAGCCCGGGCAACACAGATCTCATCTCAAATAAACAATAAAATTACACATTACAGGACAGATATTAATCTGACAACTAGCAGGTAGTCCTGTAAAGGGACATGCCTATAAATTAAAACAAAATGCCTACTTTAAAGTTAGAATACTGCGTTGTATTTATTTTTAAATTTCACTAAAAGATAAGCAGCAAAATGGTATATTTTATAAGCCAGAGCCAGCATCGAAGAGAAGTTACCAACTGAGGCAGGAAATCACACCCAAATATTTACACATAAATACAAACTCACTTTACTCCTCTCTGTGTTCCTAATACACCTGAGAGGCCATATATAGGTACACAGACACCCAAAGGGTCTCTTAGACCTTAAAAACCGGAAACCCCAGCCCTATGGAAGGGAGGTTCATCTAGGTAAGAAGGGCAGCAGAGCCTAAACTGGGGCTGGATCTTCACTCTCAGCCCCAGGCCAGAAGTCCAACAGAAGGGAGAGGGAAGAAAGACGGGCACCAGGGAAAGGCAGAAGCCAAAGGACCTGCCACACATGTGTGCCCACCACAGCCTGAGGGAACATGTCTCCAAAGAGGCCTGCAAACTGGCACTAAAGGCACTTGTTCTTGAGTCATTCTTCATGACTCTATTTCAGGTTAACATTCTTGGAGGCTTTGCAGGGATAGGGAAATGTAAACCATAACATTCTGGCCCTACCCCCCAGAAGACTCATGTGCATCTTTTTATGCAAAATGCACTTAGTCCCGCTCTAAGAGTTGCCAAAGTCCTAACAGTTTCAGCATTGCTGAGAAGTCCAAGTCCAGAGTCTCTGAGATTTAAGGCACATTATTTTCTGTTAGCCCCTGTAAAAAATAAAAAGTTCAACACTTACATAGGCACAGGGTAAACATCTTCATTCCAAAAGGAGGAAACAGAAGGATAGAAAGGAATGGACCAAAGCTAGACCGAAAGCCTACACGGCAAACATTAAATCCTGTAGCTCCCTGTCCAGCACCCAGCGTAAATTGTGGCAAAATACGGTCTCTAGAGGGCTAGGGCAGCCCCGCTCCTACGGCACTGCTGGCCGCCATGGCTTCTCTTTTGGACCGGCTACATCCTGGAGTCTCCACTGCACTTTCAGCTTCACACTCACAGCTTCACACACCGCCCTCTCAGGGGTGCACTGCCCGGCCTCCCGGGCCTTCCTCTGAAATCTGGGTAGGAGCCTCCCTGACCCCACAGCTCTTGCGTTCTACACGCATCTAGGACCAGCGTCATGTGGATGATGCCAAGGTCTGCCGCCAGCTGGAGCGGCTGCCAGGTCCTTTTGCATCTTGCTGGTTGCAGAGGCTCTGAGATGGCTGAGCACAGGACCCAAATCCTGGGGAACCGGTTCCCTCCAGGCAGTTCTCTATCTGAGTGCAGCGCCTCAGGCTCTTCCCCGGAAGCAGTCTTTCACTTTTGCGATTTTGAGCCCAGCAAAGGACTGGGCCTTACCGGTTCCTCGCATGCCCTCCAGGGAGCCTTCCTAAGGTCCTGTGTAAAGGCTCTTTTTAATGCTAATATTTCTAGCAACTAACTTGTCCTCTGCTCTCTCTCTGTAGCTCCAACTTTAGCAGAGCTTCCTTTCTGGCCAAGCTCAAAACTTTTTAGATCCTTCAGCTGCTTGCTCTCTTTGCTCTTGATTCTCAATACTGAGCGAGCATAAAGCTCCCAACAGCAGCCAGTCCACAGCTGCAACATTAGACTGCCTCGAAATTTCCTCTGACAGATTCATTGGTCTGCCGCCCTTAATCCCAGTCTCCTGCAAAGTCTCAGGACACAAGCAAAATGTAAACAAACCCTAACACATCTGATCGGGAGTCCAACTGCCAATGGAGTCCTGTTCCCAGTCTTCTCCATCTGCATTTCTACCAGCCTTCTGGTCTCCTGAGCTCTGACCAACCTCCCACCACGCTTGGGCTACTTCTCCAGCCAGCATCTCTAAACCTTCCAAATTGCTCCAAAAAACCAGTTCCAAAGGCTTCTGAACCGCACGTCAAGGAAATCACAGCAATGACCCCACTTTTTTGGTACAAAATCTATCTTCATTACTTTCTTCTTGCTGAGACAAAATACCCTACACCTACAACTCTGAGGAAGAAAGGTTTTATTTTGGCCCACAGTTTGTAGAGGTTTCTGTCCATAGTGGGCTGGCTCCAAGGCAGTGCGGCATGGCAGAGGGGAAACAGTCTATGGCATGGCGGCAGGAAGTGGAGAAAAAGATGAAGGCAAGATGGAGACTGACCTTCTAGGCTACAGCCCCAGAGACCCACCATCTCTGACCAGGCTTTACCTCCCAACAACACATTTAGCTATAAACCCACCAGTGGACTGATCCACTGGTGAGTATCACACTGTCATGAGCCAATCACCTCCACAAAGCCCCACCTATGAGCACATAAGGCTTTGGGGGACATCTGGATATAAACTATAACACAAAGCAAAGAACTTGTCTTAAAAAACAAACAGCTGGGCATAGTACCACATGCTTCTAATTCCAGGACTCTGGGAGGCTGAGCTAGGAGGATCACAAGTTCAAGCCCCGCCCGGGCATTTTAGCAACTTAATGAAACCCTGTCTCAAAATTTTTAAGTATTTTATAAAGGGCTGGGGATGGAACTCAGTGCAAAGTTCAATCCCAAGTACCACAAAATAAATAAATAAATATAAATGAAACAAAGTAAAAATTTCCACTAGAAATCCACGAAGCCACCTAGTGCCATGAGGAATTTGGAGTTGTAAACAGCCATCTTTTTTCGACCATGCTTGGGCAGCCACCCACACAGTACCTTGCAATTTTTATTATAGATCACATTAGTTCAGCCAACGTCTATTCAGAGTCCACATTTTGCTGGGTGCTTGGTGCACAGGAGAAAGGAAAAGCACATTTCATTCTCTGAAAGAAAAGCAATATCCATACCACCCACAGCACGATCCTTTGTGTATATTTTAACAATTTTTCAACTTAGAAGAACTGCATATTATGTACAGAAAAAGAACAATCTCTCCCCCACTTTTTTATAGAAAAATACATAAAAATATTAGATAGCAAAAATATTTGTTTTTCTGAGTTTTCCTTAAAATCTTGACCTCTTTGGTTTCAGTAAATTCAAATGCCGGGATTCAGTTCCCGACTTCATCAAGTTTTAGTTGTGTGATACTGGGAATATTGATTCAACCATTCACAGCTTTGATTTTCTCTTCTGTAAATTGGAAATAACAATAGTACCTATCACATAGTATTGAATGGACTCGCTACCATGAATACTTCTACTACTATTCTCCTAGCGTAGTAGTAATAGTATATTTGCAGTAGTATATTTGCATTATTGTTAATACTTTCTTAGTTCTTGTAGCAGTGATTCCGTCAATAATTGTCATCACTAGGGCCTTTTGGCTTTGTTTCTGGATACACAGGAGCTCAGTCCAGTGATCCCAAAACATGTTCAAACAAATCTCTAATTGTATCTTAAAGACTAGCGAAGTGGGTTCCACTGCTAAAAGACAAGCCCCTTTCCATGGTCCTCTTCACCCCTGCTCGCCCAGCCTAGAGCATATTGCTGTGATGTGTCCAGCCCTCCCCACTTCTCATAACCCCGACAATTTCCTAGCACAGCTTCTTGGGGCTTCACCTCCAGCTTCAAGGCTGCATTGCCTGTCTGATCTGACCAGAAAAGATCCCAGCCGGCACGGCACCCGTGGACGAGCAGGAAAGAAGAGAAGGCACACGGGAAGCCAGTTTGCTTCTAAGCTGCTGCATTCAGTGCTAGCGCTCCAAGAGTCCTCGTTCTTAATTCACTGCATTTCTCACCATGCACTCCCAGGTGCGCTTCTTCATTGTTCTGCTCAGAACTATCAGCTCTTACCTTTCCAGTTCACAAGGGAGCCTCAGTTGTGCTAAATTACTTACTGGTTCCCCAGAATGCTAGCTTCTGTTCACCTGGAACACATCGGGCTTCCTCCTTCCCCACTGCCTGCCGCCACCATCCTCTGCCCTGTAAGGACCTGCGGTCTCCTCTCCCCAGCCAGTTCCTACTCTTCCTTCGAGGCTTGCATCAAAAACAGACTTCTTTTCCTACCTTTAACACCTACCTTACAACCTTTGGCACATTTTCTTGTCCAATTCTTTGTTCAGGACAACAAGAACCTGGAAAAGCCCAGACTTGGAGAACAAGACTCTGTATAAAAAAATCAAAAGACTCTTCAGGCATCGTCCTGTCCTCCAGGAAGGCTTCTCTCAAGAACCTTGTCCTGCTGTCTTTCTATCTCAGAGCTTAACATAGAGCTTGAGGAATTGATTCCATCATCCAGAGATTTAAAAATCAGTATTTCGTCTGGGCATGGTGGTACACACCTGCATGGTGGTACACACCTGCAACCCTAGCACTCTGGGAGGATGAGGCAGGGGGATCCCAAGTTTGAGCCCAGACTGGGCAATTTAGCAACTTAGCAAAATATTGTGTCTAAATAAAAAAGAAAAAAGGGCTAAGAATGTAGATCAGTGCAAAGGTCCTGGATTCAATCCCCAGTACCAAAAATGAAATAAACCAAATGAAACAAACCAATCAGTCATGAAACCCTATTAGGTAGTTTTTATTAGTATTCTCAGTTTAAAAATGAAGATTCTAATTCTTTATAAGATTGAATAATTTTCCAAAGTCATGAAGTTTTGTGTAGCAGAGGCAGGTTTTTACAATATAAAAATACATAACAATAGAAGAGTGAACAGAGACAATATATTCAAAGTAATCTGAAATTTTACTTAACAAGGTATATTTTCTATCAATCTATCTGAATTTTGCATAGTATAATGTTTGTCTGTAAGAGATTTTAATCAAATTTTATCATTGGTTATATTCATCAAATAAGTTTTAAATTGACAAGATTTATCCAAGAAGAAATTATGAAAATGGAAGTGGAAGGATGGTTTTATTAAAGACTAACAAGGCCTTAGTTTACAGAAGTGTTACTGTTAAGCAAGTAGTCTGAAACGAATATTTTGTGGGCCAATATAAAGCAGATGAGAGAGACAGCCAAGCATGGTAGTGCATGCCTATAATCCTACCTACTTGAGAGGCTGAGGCAGGAAGACTGACTGCAAATCAAGACCAGCCTGGGCAACCTAAACAGTCCCTGTCTCAAAATAAAATAAAACGGACCTGAAATGTAGCTTAGTGCTCCCTGTTCAATGCCAGTACCAAGAAAAAAAAGAAGAAGAAAGTTTTATGTGTATATTCATTCTGCTAGTATCTTTTCATCTCCTGGCCTCCACATCCTCCTGGGCCAGGTGATGCTGCCCGGTGCTTCCTCGTTCCCGGGTGCCTGGCAGCCAGAGACCCCACGGGGGTCACCGGGGTGGCTGTTGACAACCTCCGGGGAGTGTAGTCTTCTGCCTCATTCAAACGTCCTTCCCCACACCAAGCAACACTGTTCACTGAGGCTAAATAGGAGTGTCAGGAAAGCAGGGGACATGTTTCCATCCTCTTTGACGGGCAACGCCTCTATGCTTTATAACAACAAAAATTAGCCACTGTTGCTTCAGATTGTGTGTTCTTTCTATACACACCAGGGAAAGTTAGTCACAAACTGAAGAAGTTTCAGTTTGTTGGTGGATGTATAGACACACTAACTCCCTCGTGTAGAGAACAGAGTAAAAACTAAGCTTTTGAAGGTTCAAAACAAAAAAGTGCTATTTTTAAATGGGTTTAACTTAAATCACTGTCGCTTCATGGTAATATCTACTATCTAGAAAGCTTCTCTTGATTTCCCCTCTCAGGACTGAATATGGTAAAAAAAAAATCAAATAAAATACATATTGTCTTTCTTCCACAAGTTTGAGTAAATGAAGGCATTTTACCATCCAAATGTTTCTTTTCTTCGACACGTATTGAGTTTACTCCTTTCACTTATATAATATGGCTTTAATATTTTTGTTTTGTCTTTTCAGCACCAAGGGACTTAAAGATTGTATCGACTTCTGTTTTGGATAAAAACTTTAAGACTGTAACACATACAAATGCCAAAATTGAAAACGAATGGCGCAACTTCATAACCTCAACTGTGAAGAAAAATCGGTGAACAGATTGAGAAAATGTATGTTAATGGTTGCCTAGCCTGCTCAAGCCCTGGGTGCCGGCCCCTGTACAAGAAAGGAAGAAAGGAGGGAAGGAATGGAGGAGGGATGGAGGGACAGAGAAAGAAACACGAGCGGGAGGGAAGGAGACACTGAGGGAGGGAGGAGTGAAACCTGCACCCTACATCCCTGGGCGTCTGCCTCGGGATTGCCGTAAGAGGGTTACTCCAACCATCAGGACGGGAGACACCGCAGGAAAGTGAGACTCAAAGCGCCGGAGAAGTCCCAAGAGCAGACAGCGTTCACAACTTCTAACACTGCTTCCTTCGAGGATATGATAAATGCGAAGCTTCAGAACCAGAGAACCTTTAAAAACTGTAGTCTACAAAAAAAAAAAAAAAAAAACTGTAGTCTACAAAATTACGCATATATTTATTTTTCCTTGAAAAATAACAGCAAGAAAATATGTCATTAATGGCAAAACACACATCTTAGATAATACTGTGCCCATGTATAATTTCTGAAATTCTCTATCTTTGCCGTGTGTTTTCACCCTGCTGTTGTTCAGTAGCACGCCACCTAAACGACGATGGGAAGACTTTGTTGAGTAAGTGAAAATAATCGGTTTTCAGAGGCATGAGTAGTCATATGACTACATGAACACAATTTTTGCAGAAAATTTGAATACCAAGAGTGGCTGAAGGGGTAACTGCAGAGTACAGTATGTGCTCAGCATGAAGCCAGGCCCCAGGTTCAAACTCCGGCAGTAACAACAACAAAACAAAAACAAAGAAAAAAAATTAAATGTCAAGAACATCAGGCAATCCTGTAATAGTGGTATAGGCCAGTGAATATTATGAGTTACTAGGTCCATGACCTCATATCCATTCCTTTCTCTTGCCCTGTTATATAATGAGTTATGAAAATCTGATTTTTAAAAGTAGGAATAAAACAAATTTGCTCGCATGACTTTTACGCTCTTTTTCTTCTTGAAGCCCTCCAGGTAACTGGTCGTAGTAAAGAAGATGGAGCTTGTGTGAGCCTAGACCGGGTCTGTGCGACCCACAGGCCTGGGGTGCCTGATGGAGGAGGCGGGGTGGAGGCAGCTTGGCTTTGGGGCGTAGGGAGGGAAGGGGTGACCAGCTGGCCAGCTGGGGTGAAGACAGGAACTGCAAGAGCATCAGACTGACCGGTTCTTGGCTAGGTCTGGGCAAAAGGTCAGGAGACTCAAAACATTTAAAAGAAGAAGGTAGAGGGAGAAAAGAAGTCGATTTTCTCATCAAATGTGTCTTAAGAGCCTGCGCCTGCTTGATGCTTCCCCTGCAACCTGGGCCCCCAACACAAATCAGATAAGACCCTTCTCAAGAATCTGTAGTCTGCTTAGACAGATGTTTAAATCGCAGTGGCTACCGGGAGAATGCTATGCACCAAGTTCTCTCTCTGCTCAAATGTCTTATACGGATTTTGCCTCATACTCACAGTGCAATTGTTGAACAGGATAATTTAACAAATGTGATTTTAAAATATGCCGTCTTCAGGAAGATCCTAATTCCCCATCCCTGGTGTGTAAGCTGGACTTTGTGCATTGACTTTTTTGGTTTATTTTTGGTTTTGTTATTTCACACAAGGTCTTGCTCTATAGTCCAGAGTGACCCTGAATTCGCATGTAGCCCAGACAGGCCTCAAACTTACCAGCCTCCTGCCTCAGCCTCCTGAGCTCTGGGATTTCAGAGCTTTTAATGATTACAGGCTAAAGAGGAAGAGACAGGAGCTGGAAGACAGTGTTTGCTCTGGATGTTGTCAAACACTTTGGCAGTCGCTTGTGACTCAGAGGCAGGGAACTATGCAGTGCATCAAGAGAGGCTGTGATTTGTGAAGGTCGCAGAGTTAGGATGTGTGAGTCCTTCCGCCTAGCTCACCATAGCTAAGATTGCCACACGACTCGTTGTCCAGCTGAGACGCCTTAGAGGGTGGAGGAGGGACTGGGGATTATTTGTCGCTCCAGATGAACCGGAACATGCTGTAGGACCACGCTGATGATAGCCTGTGCTGTCTCCCGCTGCACAGTTTGGGTCGCAGTAGCCATAGCTATCCACATGACTGGCCCGACAATGCAACGCTGGCTCAAAGAAAGCATAATCCGTTCATCTGTTCTGATAGCCTCCGCTAGCCATCTACTTGATATTCACTGACCTTGTTTTGTTTGGTAATAAAATCCTGATATTGTGGGGTACCAGTAATCATCCAGCTTGAAAAAGAAATTGTATTTTCCAGCAAACACATCAGTAGAAGTTGTCTAGTGAGGCTTCAAAAATGCTCTTATGATAGGGTGGCTATCTCAACTACCAGGAACGCTTTTTCCTCTGCAATTTCTTTTAGCAGCTACTGGAATTTAAGTGTGATGGGTGGACTTGCAGCAGCTACAATGTGAACAGTGAAGCATCCTTGGCAAGTGACACCATGATCTGAGAGGTACAGACCAGAAATTTGGGGTTTCTGATACCTATAGATTCATTATTACAGTCTTGGACTATAAGAATTCACACTGTGCTCTGCAAAGGAAAAATATACCTTTGATTAAGATTCTATAATAATACAATTTCACTGATTTATTTGTAACTAGTAATCCCACCTTACTTCCTCAAGCAAAGGATTTAAATTGAGTGGCAAACATTTTTATTCTTACCCTCCTTTGACAGAAATTATTCTGTTGTTGACCGCTCTTCCTAATTCTCTTAAATAGCCAAGACAGAAGCTTTGTGTAGCAAATTTCTTGACGATGCAACATTATTACTTACAGAAAACAGCTCACATTTTGGTAACACTGTGAGCTTTCTGCGCTGTGTGGAAGCTCGGTGGTATTAATAAGACAAGTACGAATTGAGTTATTACTAGTAACACTCTAATTTTAGACGAGCAGGTACTTTCCCCAACTCTTTAAAATGATTCACTTGGGGGTTTTCTAAAACTTCCACTCTTACTTCCTCTAAAACTTGAATCCTAATCGAGGATTTCTACCTTGCAATCATTCTGGAAATGTGCCAGGGGATTTTCATGGAATGTTAAATATTTGGATTCAACAGGAAACAATCATGTTCACGAAAGAATTAGAGATGGAGCTCTTAATTATATAACTGAATTAGGTTCAGCTCACAGGAACAAAAAGAATTACAGGTTGGGTGCATGCTTCTCATTTCTACAGATCTTTTTCTGTAAGTTTTGAAAGAAGAATTATTATTATGGAGATAGTTACACGAACTCATTTTGCCACTTAGGCATATGGAAGACTACTTAACAAACTGAGTTAACATTTTTTTTTTAGGTTTTTTTTGGGGGTGGCGGGCAGGTAAGGATCAAACTCAGGGCCTTGAGCTTGCTGAGCAAGCACTCTACCACTGAGCTAAATCCCCAACCCTCTTTCCCAGTTTTTCAAAACTAGGTCTCACTAAGTAGTCCAGCTTGGCCTTGAATTTGTGATCCTCCTGCCTCAGCCTCCTGAGTACTGGAATTTCAGGCATATGCCACCACACCTAGCTTAAATTAATATTTTTTAATTCTAAATATGTCAGTTTAAATTATTTTTAACAAAGTTTTTAAACAGCTACTTTAATAAAACACTCCCCATGTGGAATAAATCTTTTCGTGTATCTCAAAAATGAATGATAACTATATGGAAGAAAACTCCGAGGACAGCCTAACAATTATGGCTGGCCCAAAATGCAATACAGTGACGCCACCATTATGAAGATGAGCTGGCTGTGGTGGCACAGGCCTGTAGCCCAACACCCCAGGAGACCTGGGCAGAGAGGGTCACAGATTAGAGCCAGCCTGGGCAATTGAGTGGCTTAGTGAAACCCTGTCTCAAAATAAAAAACAGAAAGGTGGCTGGAGATAGAGCTCAGCGTGAAGGTCCTGGTTTCAATCCCCAGTGCTGGACAAGGAAAGGGATGAAGAAAAAGAAGGAGAAGAGGAGGAGAAGGAGGAAGGAGAGCTCTGGGCATGGTGGCACAGGCCTGCAATCCCAGCTGCTTGGGAGGCTGAGACAGGAGGATTGGGAGGCCACGACCAGGCAAATTAGCAAGGGCCTGGCTGATAGAAAGAAAGACACAAAGACAGACAGAAAGAAGGAAAGAAAGAAAAAAAGAAGGAAAGAAAGAGAAAGAAAAAGCAAGGGGAAGGAGGGAAGGAAGAAGAAGATGAGAAGAGAACTGAGTTTGGATAAGCACTTGTTAGGAGTGGAATAGGTCATTACTGCCTCGTAGAACTTAGTGCAGTAATGGAAATATTCTGCATTGACCCAGGCCACATCCTGGTGTCACCCCATGCGGCAACTGAGCCCTTGAAATGTGACTAGTGGGACCAAGAAATTGAGCTGCACTTTAAAAACCGCGGGGTCACTCGTGTGGCCACTGGCTCCCGATCCAACAGTGTTTTCTTGCTGGCGTTCAAACAAAGGCTGAAATGGCCCTTCCGACTTCACCTTGCCACTGCCACCAAATCAGTAGCTAAATGTTATTTCTCTCATTTCTGCTCTGCCCCGCAGTGCATCTTTCCATTTCTAGTATTTGGCGAGGTTTCATTTGTTCATTGTCATCTCAAGACGACAGCGTGCCCAGCACAGTGAGAAACACAGAAACTGCTCGGCATCCACCTTTCTGACCTTCTCACTTTTCCTCTTTCTGGCCACTCGGCTCTTCACTCGGGGACAGGCTCACCTTCCACCCTCAGATACAATGCAGGTCCCAGGTTGGGGACCAGGTGGAAATGCTGGTACTTGCAGCCACCTCAGACAGTCTCTGCCCAGAAGCAGTGAAGTCACAGAAGCTGGTCACTGATGCAAGAGCAAGAGAGCTTTTGAGAGCGATCCTGAGGATCTTAAACACAGCCGCATTCGTACCTCAGAGGTCGGGGCTGCAAATCTCACCACAGCCTGCATCCTTCCCAGGTTCTCAAGGATTGGCACAGCGATGTGGGCCTGAAGCCAGCTGGGGTCTCAGTCTCGCTGGCACTTCATCCCATTTGTCCACTCAGCCCTGCACGTAGCCTGCTGTAACCTGAGGACAGAGTGTGGCCCCTTTCACACCAACTCCACAGTACAACCCAAATGCAACGTGGCTGCACATAGCATGTTCCATAGCGAATCTGAGGGGAATGGCAGAGGCAGATGTGTGAGGGCCCCTCACTGGCCAACATTAGTTATTCCCATTCTTTTAAACACTCGGTCATTGCTGCCATGGGAACCGTGTTGCCTTTTTGTTGCTATGACAAAGTACCTGACATAACACGTACAGAGAAAAGTTTATTTTGGCTCACATTTTCAGGGGTGTCAGTCCGTGGTTAGAGGGCTCCATTGTGTTTAGGACTGTGGCAGGGCAGAAGCATCATGGCGGAAAGGCATGGAGTAAAGCTGCTCAGCCCATGGCAGCCAGGAAGCAGAGAGAGAGTGGGGAAGAACCAGAGAGGAAGGGACCAGGGACAGATGTAGCCCTTGAGCTCATGCCCCTGGACTCCAATCCTTTCAACCATGTTTTACCTGCCAATAGCCCATCGGCAACAGACTTGGGAGACGAACCCATTGGTGAGATTAGTACCTTCAGGACCTGATTTCTTCCCAACGGCCCATCAACTGGCCTTTGGGGGCCATTTTGGATGTAAACCAAGACAAGGACTTCTCACTGCCTGTGTCTCCTCGGCTTCCTGACCACCCATCCTGTTGTGTGAACCCACTTCCAGTAGACCTGACACTCTCTATCCTCTTCTCATTCCTGGACCCCTTCTCTCAGCCTGGGCCAAAGCTGGGTCTAAATCTCTCCAGATTTCATGCTAAGATTTTCACATTTTTTTTCTCTCACTCTCTCTTTCTCCTCTCACCCTTATTTTATGCAGATTACACCTGGGACTTACATTGTCAGACTCAAATTTTCAATGAAAAATTAAGCTAAAAAATACACTTACCTTCCATTATCTTACTTTAAAAGGAATCTGGTTCTGGATTTTGAAATGGTTTCCTCTTTTCTGTGTACCAATATATGTTGTATAAAACTCCATATTGCTGTAAGAAAAACATGTTTCAGAGAGGATTAACTGTGGTCATGAAATGAACAAAAGTGATGTGGAATTAAGCGGCAGGTCCCCTAAGGAATTTACCTTCCTGTTACAGCCATAAACAACTCGGGTTAAACAGGGTTTTGCAAAAACATCAGAGAATCGCAACCATGTACAGTGTCGTCTCCAGTGGCACAACCGACATTAGAGAAATGAATCGTTTAACCTGCGTGCAGGGCTCCTGTCATCCCCAATAGCCAGGAGGCTGAGCCTGGAGGATTGCCTGTGCCCACCAATTCAGGGTCATCTGGGACAACACAGTGAGATCTCAGCTCAAAACCAGAAACCAAAAAAGAAAAAACATAAATGTACAGATAAAAAGTAATTGAAAAGAGCTTGACAATAATATATGTATCATGAATGTGGGCATGTGTGTATATACATCTGCAGATACATAACTTGCTTTATATTTCACATGAGAATATTAAGAGTTCAGCCAGCGTAGTGATGATACAATGTTACATACCAAAGAAGGAAATTAAAAAAAATGAAAAAGTGTGTCTCACCCTCGTGGAGTTTTTCCCATGTAACTTCTGGCACTCCTGTAGGGGAAAAGAATGCCTAATGTGCCCCCATTTTTTATTTCAATATTAATCAGTTATCTTGACCGGAAACTTTTAAAATGTCCCCATAGTCCTTCTGTGATCTAAATCTGTGTTTAAACCAAGCGTGAACCTTATATGATGGTTGGCACGCTGCTTCGGTGGTCGGCATTCAGTGCCGACTTAGACCTTCTCCCCGCACTAGGATTTAAAAGTGTATTTTTCTTGCTGTGGGAAGAGGCCCATTGAGGTGGCCGCCCCCTCAGCCAGTTGTGGTTCTGCGGTCTGTGATGGCTTGAATACTGCTTCTTGACCTGGCCATATTTTGGTTGCTGCTGTATTTAGAAACAGTTTATTTAATACTTGACAACAAAACTTACCATTATTTTTGTAGAGATTTCTTCACTAGAAAATATTAATTGTGTTATTTTCTAGTCACGATACCTTGGTATCCATTTTTATGAACTGGGACTTGCATGCAGTAGAGTGAAATACAAGCTTTTGCTGCTTTAAGCCTCTTTTGATGGTTTCAGAAAGGCAGGCTGATCCTGATTCATGGAGAAGTTAAATTGCAGGTAGGCACAATTTATAAACAAAAAGATCGCAGTAAGTATGCAAATGTGATGTATTTTCCCTGATTCTAATGCGTATAATTTCTATTCTAGGCACAATCACCTATTTCCTGTGTCATCCAACCCTGGAAATCAGGTCAGTCAATAACATGGCTAACAGCCTCATTAAGTGTGATGGCCCAGTGGGGCAAAGAAGATGAGGAAGCTCCAGGGCAAAAAAAGAGTTCTTATCTACTCAAAAGCAATGGTAGCCTTAAGAAAAATAAGCACAAGAGAACAGTGTGTTTTCGCAACTATTTTATTCAGGGTTGTCCCATCAAAAATTTCTAAAATATGAAGAATAAAGTCAGAATTGGCTGTGGTGAACTTAGTTTCCTCTACTGCCACGGCTTATCCTCGAGTGACTTTGGTAACACTAATGTGACAGAATTAGGAGGGAAAAAAAGGTGCTGGATTAAGAAGGTTTTCTAAAAGGTTCTCGCAGGTAACATCCTATCAGGTCTTAAACATAAAAACGGTGGGCAGAGCAAAGAAGGACCGAAGAAGGCAGCCTGAGAATTAGGTAGAGTGTGAATGAAACGCTTGTTTCAGGACAAAGGGCTGAGACGCCAGACTTGCGGGTGCCCACAAAGCTTGTCGTGAGTTAGTAACAGGAAGCGCAGCCACCCGATCCACCCCACATCTCTGTGCCAAGAATTTGCCACTGTATTTACATGGGACATGCAGTGTCAAGAAGATGGAATTATTCCCAGCACCCCCGCCCCCCCAAAAAGAAGATGGAATTAGGCTGGAAGCACTTACCTGGATCACACAAGTCTTGAGTTTGATGCCTGCACATCACCACCAACAACAACAAAATAGACTTAAAAGGTATTCTTGGCAGCTGGCCTCTGAAGAGCTTAAATAACAGTAATCCTCAAGCAAAATACCTGAGTGCAATCAATAGTCAACCCAAAAAGATATTTTTAATGAACTAAAAGCAAACGTGATTTATTTGCCTACTGTCTGAAGTCAAAATACTTTAATGTGTATTTTCCTGTATTTAACACTTATTTTGGATTTTTTTCCCCCTTTCGGTTTAGACCAAAGGAAAATTTGCTGGGACTGTGCCTCCCTGAGTCAGCAAGTGAATTTCCCACTGCTCTCACAATCAGATGAGTCACCAACCTGCTGGGGAAGTCACAGAGTCCTAGCCCTCCGGCCTGGGTGGGAAAAACATGAGTCAGTCGGTCTAGACGGTTCGGGGGACGGCCGCTTGGCCCTGTATGGTGCCATCTCCTCCCTCCAGCCTGTTCTTGGCTTGGAGAGTTTAGAGAGCAGAATCTCCTGGGAATACATATAAAGTTGCCACATTAGTGGATCAAAATACAGCATGTTCAGATAAATCTGGGTTTCAGAGAAACTGTGTGCTTTTTTAATATACATCGTCCCACGTGGGACACACTTTCAGTTTGAAAGTGTTTTTCTGGCACGCACTGGAATCGGGCATCCTGGTCTCAGCTGCCAACCCTGCACGTGTGTCTAGCTTCCTATTATCCGCCCTTATGCTGCAGGATGTCATAGAGATGAAAGTCTGGTTTCCTGAGTTTTAGAGAAGGAAAAGTTGTTGTTCTGCTTTCATCTTTTGTTAGTCGTGTAATGACCCTCTCACATCAGAAAGAGACAGAAGTGATCAAAGACAAGCATTCCTCAGAAGTTCGCAGACGGGGGTGCGCAGGGCCAGGCGGAGTCAGGGTGGGAACCCGCCTGCATCTCTCACCCGCCGGGAAGAGCCCAGCTGCTGCCCGTCTGCTGGGCTGCGCGCGGCTTTTAGTGGTCTCTAAGACTCTCTCCCGGGAGCTCTTGGAATTCTTGAGGAGCAGGCGACGCCCCAAGCGGGTAACTTCTGAATCCCGGGGGTGGGCGCTGGGCATCAGGATTTCTTTCAGTTTCCTAAGTTGCTTTCTACATGCAGTCGGTGTTAAGAACTGCTGGCTTCGATCAATGAGGTCACTCGCTGGTCTACACCGGCTAAAGTTCACTCTTACGGTATCGCTTGCGCGGGGCGGGGGGAGGCAAGCCCTTTAAAAAACTAGCGTGATGCTGAGATACACCACTGTAATCTCCTCCTCCTATTTCTTCTCCTGTTTTTCCTTCTTCTCTTTCTTCTTCTCTCCTTCCTCTCCTCTCCTTCTCCTGCCCCACCTCCTTCTTGGAGATGGGGGTCCATATGTTGCCTCAAACTCTGGATCTTCCTGCCTCAGCCTTCCCACCGACTGAGGTGTGCCAGCATGCCCGGCTTGCTTACTGTAATCTTGAAAGTCTGACATTGGAAGGATCCGCACCTGTCTCTTCTGCAAATCCACGTTAAATGAATGCTTTTTAATGAGCTGGGGAAAGCAATAGATTTCACTTTGTTTTAACCGTTAAAATGAACATTTTCCACATTTGAAAATTTTGTATCTGTAACGTCACGGGTGTTGGAAAATATTTTTTCCATGAGTTTAAAATGATATCTTTTTCTTAATGTTTCTAATGGAAACCAATAACCGCCCCTCAGAGTTAGTCCGGCTTGGGAGAGACTGGGGTTTGTGGTCTGTCGTTCTTTGTGATGCCTGGTAGAATAAAGGAACGTGACTGAAAGGGAGAGAAGTTGCCAAGTCATTTTCTTTGTCGCTGGGAAACAATATCCCGCACCCACCACTTAACTGAAGTGTGTTTCCATCCGGGGCCGCTGGCTGCGAGAACGGGCAGGACAGAGGGCCTGGCACAGGACAGCCCCTCACCTCACAGCGGCCAGGTGGCAGGGAGCGGGAGCGGCCGGGAGACGGGCCTTGCAGGCCTCACCCGTCTCTTCTCGTCAGACCCGCTAGTCCGACCCAAACGCAGGAGGCTTTGCGCGCCATTTCAGATCTAGCCACATTCACAATCAGACATTCGACTCAGAGAACAATTTAATCACTAGGCTTTTTTTAGTTTCTTAGTACACGTGTGTAGTACATATACAACACATCCTAATTCTTTTCTTTCATCCCTTACCCCATCCCTCTCTCCTTTCTCCCTATATTTCTTGGTTCCCTTCCCCTCTGAGAACTATATATCTCCCTGCTTTCTATTATCTATCTTATTTTGCTCTTTATCTTTACCTTGGGTTTCTCATATAACAGGAACAATGTGATATTTAAGTTTGTGGGCCTGATTAATTTCACTTAACATTTTGGTCTCAAGGTGCATTCCTTTTCCTACAAATGACTCAAGTTTATCTTTCTTTATAGTAGAGTAGTACTCCACTGTGTATAAATGCCACATTTTCCTTTTCCATTCATCTGTTGGTGGACAAATGGGCCACTTCCAAGACTTAGGCATTATGAACTGTGCTGCTATAAACACGGTGTGCAAGTATCCCTGTAATATAATGTCCTTAACTCTCTCAAGAAGATCCCTAGACAGGGAATAGCCAGCTTAAGTGATAAGACCTACCTTCCCTAAGGAAAGTGTCCCATTCTTTACGAGCACGCCTTATTCATGCCATCCCTTTTCGGCAATGTGTACATTTGTGAATAACTATTTTCAAGAATGAAGCACATGGGAAGTAAAATTCAATAAAAAATTCTGGTCACTGTCTTGAGAACTCAGTAAGATTTGCAACCACTTTGATGGAGCCAGACGTCGATGCATTAACTTTGCAAAATCGAGGCCGGTATCCCTCTGACTGTATGTTTATGTTGCCCTCTTTTTAATGTTATAATGAAATATTTTTCAATAAAGGAAGTTTTGTTACTTACATATATATTTTTTGTGTGGCCCAAGACAGTTCCTCCTCGTTTAGTCAGAAGGTTGGACTTTATGCTCTAGTGCATGGAAAGGTAAATGATTTCTCCTTTCTGCAAGCAGGCAATACGGTGGATGTGGGAAGAGTCCCTGACTTATTCTCGGGTTGGGTCAAGCTCTGTCACTGGCGTCCCCAGGATCTAATTCCTTCCTCGACTTCGATTTCCTGACCAAGAAATAAAGGATCAAACGAAATAGTTGCTGTAGCCTTTTAGTCTATGATTCTACTCTTTTTTTTTTTTTTTTTTTTTTTTTTTTGGTGCCGGGGATCGAACTCAGGGCCTTGTCTTTACTAGGCAAGCACTCTAACCACTGAGCTAAATCCCCAGCCCCTGTAATTCTACTCTTCATGGATCCTCGATGAGCTACTGATTTTTTTCCTAGGCCACTCGGGGACAGTAAGCCAAATGTACATGTGAAATCCCTTTGGTTTCTTGTACAGTTAAAGACATAGATTCACTTCTGTGCCTTTCTTCCAAAGGACTTCTCTAGGAGAGGCTTTGTGGAGGTCTATATAAGTAGCTTTTTTTGAGAGAACCAAGCAAAGTTAATGCTTTATTTTGTAAAGCTTCTATTTTTTTCATCAAATGCTGTGAAGCTAAAAGGTGTATTTGAGGTTGGAGTAAAGGCTTCTACGGGTTTGCTGGCTGTTTCGATCTGGTTTTAATCCGGAAGACATGAAGTTTTCACTCTCTTCACACCATTCAGAGGACTGCGTTTGAATTCCAAGAATGCCGGTGGCCTTTACCAGGCACAGCCCTTCCCTGAGGGTTTATTTATCTTTACATTGGAACAAAGTGTGATTATTTGCCACCAGTCAACACACTAGAATGTAACTACATCCCAGATTATGTAATTGTGACCAAAGGGCCTTCTCTTGTCGAGTGACTGAGTGCAGAGACCCTTTGCAAAGCTGCTTGCGCCCGCGATCGCCTCAGCCCTATCAGGAACGCCGATTGCCTGGAAATACGGATAGCTTCATTTTAGTGTCTTAAATGTTCCAGCTTCTGGCGCCTAGCAAAAACTACGACCAGATTTCACAGTGGAAATATTACAGACAGC
The DNA here is from genome assembly GCA_004026905.1 of Hystrix cristata. Taxonomy (NCBI): domain Eukaryota; kingdom Metazoa; phylum Chordata; class Mammalia; order Rodentia; family Hystricidae; genus Hystrix; species Hystrix cristata. Next base: position 94,761 of record PVJO010003220.1, on the reverse strand, counting down.
TGAGTTAGGTAGAAATATTACAGGCAGTCAGACAAGGCTGGGCCCTCAACGGAGTCAATACACAAGAAGAGAATAGTACAACTATGACCAAAGATGCTGAGTTTTAGTCTTGCTTTGGTCCCATTAATTTCTATTCCATTTCTCCTCACTTCTGGAAAGGGCATGTTTACCCTGAGCCATTGTGTGTCGAAGTGTTTAACTTTCTTTTGATTTTTATGGAGGCCCACAGGCCTTGAGTCTCAGGGGAGACTTTAGATTTGGACTTCACTAATGCTAACACTGTCAAGAATTTGGCAACTCATGGAGAGGGACTAAAGGCATTCTGCAGAGAGATGTGCATGAATCTTTGGTGGCCAGGGACAGATATCTAGATGTCTCCTTTATGCCTCATGAAAACTTAGACAGGGCTTTTGGAAGGTGATTGGATTATGAGGGCTTATAGCTGACAGGGGGTCTTGTTAGAAGTGGGGGTCTTGTTGGAAGAGGTGGGTCACTGGGGGCGTGGATGTGTGACTTCTCCAGAACATCACAACTGCTGTTGACTTCCTGTAGCTAGTTACTAAGGATGGTGATACAAAGCCTGTCTGGGACTCTATGTGGCACATGCCTGTAATCCCAGCTACAGGCTGAGGCAGAAAGATCACAAATTCAAGCCCAGCCCGGGCAATTTAACAAGACCTTATCTTGAAACAAAAAGTCAAAAGACCAGGGGATACAGCTCAAGGGTACAGCACCTCTAGGTTTCATCCCTAGTAATGGAAAAAAAATTTGGGTCCGTGAACGTAAAGAAAGGAGTAGCAGTTATCATGTAGCCTACATGGGGGCGTCTCTTCAGTCAAAGGACTAGGAAGGAGTCAGACGAGCAAAAGTGAAAGATGACTTCAAGGGAGCCCCTGTTACAGTACTGGTAATGTCCCCACATTCCGGTTTAGAGTCTTAGCAGCACTGGACTGTACTCTCCAGCATGTAATTCACACTGGTTTTCAGTGTGCATCTTTCTATATAGACTCGGCCCCATCTCCCTGTTATTCTATAAGCCGCTGCAAGGCAGGAGCCTGGCTGGGTTCCCTACACGATGTCAGTATTAACATGTGATTTTGTTCAATGATTCATGCACTGAAGGGCTCTATTTCCAGCAAGATCTGACACAGTCAGAAGCATTTGAGCTTCCACTGGCTTCAAAACAGGAATTAGAACTCTTTATGGCAAGTATGAAACCACTGTAACTCGTGCTCTTTATAAATACATTTCTAACAGCACCCTCTGGCCGGAAAGATGTATATAATCCTCAAAGGAACAATCTCTCCTTCAACACTTAGGTTTTAAATGGAAATGCAATTTCAAGAATTTAATTTGGATCATTTACCATTCTGGTTTTTTAGCAGATAGGCTTATGCCTATTATCCTTTTAAACATAGACAATTTTTCCAGAACAAGCCAATGATTTTCTTTCCCTTTCAGTTGGAAGGCGTAAAATTATCAATTAGGATGTTGAGAAATATTCATTTAAATATGAGGCACTGAACCTGAGTTCTGATCTTGAGGGCAAGGTGTATGTGGGGTTTTTTTGTTTGTTTGTTTGTTTGGTTTTTTTTTGAGAGACAGAAACAGACAGACTGACAGACGGCGATAGAGACAGAGACAGAGGGACATAGAATAAAAAGGTTATCTAGGAACATGAAGTTTGAGTGATACGTGAAAGAGCCAAGGAGCCAAGTCAGAGTCCTACCAAGGTGTATTTTTAGAAGAATAAACAGATATGCTGGTTCTAGGTGAGTACAATAAGAAGAATTAGTATTACTGGTTCGAGTATGTGCATAGCACCTGCTATGCACGGAACACTCCTCAAGTGCCTCACACAGGAAAAGCCTGCTCCTCCCTCGGAGACAGGCTTCATGAGATTGGACATTTTGTGTATTTTCCGAAGGAGCCTCGCTCAGCAGATGTTGCCAGATGACAGTCACATTGGATTTGCCTACACGAAGCGAACGGGCTAAGTGGTGGAGGGTCGGAGCTGATGCACAGACACTTATGTCCTAATCAGTGAAGGGGAATTTCTGGCTCCTGGAACGGGGTGCGAAGGCTGGGTGGTGGCTGAGGAGGGGCTGTGAGAGGGTATTAAGGCATATTGGACTCCGCCCAGATTCTGTGCACCTTCTAAAGATAATTTAGATGTTTCATTGAGGTGCCATCAGAATGCAGCTGAGTGACAGCGACATCACAAAAACCAGTCTGGGTGTGCGCTGGTCTCCTCACCTTGCTATGCTTCCCCTGCCTCCCGCTACCCTCTGTGCATTTCAAGCTACTCTGGGACTTGCAGAGTGGATACCATCACCTCTCCTTGGCCTGTAGCCATGTTGGGCAGATCTGGCTTCCTGGCGTTAGACTCCTGTGTGGCGTTGCCCTGGAGTTTTGTCCTGGGAGCGGCACAGGAGGCAGACGTCTTTAATCACTGAGTGCCACGTGTATCTACCTCTTTTCACAACACACTACATACTGGCACTGACCCAGCACATCCCAGGGAACCACCATTTAATTCTGTCAGGCTGGAATTTAATTGACAAGGAATTTTTCATTCCCATGATAACATCTTCACACCACACAGCTCCTACCCTGTTTTCTTAGTTAAACCAAGTGTCTTTGTAATAAACCTTTTTAAAGACTAAAAGTGCCTACATGGGTTGGTGAATGGGAGTAGGGGGAAAGGGGAGATATATGTAGACGAGAGAATTTTATCACTTCAGTGTACATTTTACAACACAAAAGCAATCAGTGAAAAATAGAACCAGGAGATGCTATTTGTTATGCACAGAAGGCCTCTAGATTGTGCAAGACTACAGTTTCAGTAGTGATACAACCACGTAATGGTTTGATCCCACAGAAACAAACATTCTTAATTTGTAACTATCAAACCACTAATAAGCTAGGGCTTCCATGAGCACCCCAGACTGGGGCCTCCACCAAAAGAGGTCCACGTCCTCACAGTGGTGGAGGTTGGAAATTCAAGAGCAGGTTGTCAGCAGACAAAAACAAGAACAAAGCAGGCTCACTGGGGCATGCCTGGAATCCTAGCACTCTGGAGGCTGAGGCAGGAGGACCTGAGTTTGAAGCCAGTCCAGGCTATGTAGAGAGTTGAAGGACAGCCTGGACCGCACAGTGGGACCCTGTGTCACAAAACCAAAACACACAAAGAACAAGACCGGTGTCTGCGGGATTGGTTTCTCATGGGGCCTCTCTCCACGGTTTGTGGCCAATGACCTTCTCCCTGCGTCTTCTAGATTCTTGCCTCTGTGTGTCCAGTCTGGTTTTCATTAATGACAAAGCTGGTATTTCTCTACAAATCTGACCTTGGTATCTCTTTTTCCCAGTTGGTTTTGACTCAGAACTGGATTTCCAAATTCCCAAAACCTGGTTAGCAAGGTTCTGAGAGACACTACAGGCGACACACTAATGACTAAGATGCCTTCTCTCCCTCAGGGAGGCTGAGTCCATAATGGTGACACGAGACGAATAATTAAAATAAGAGAAGTAAAAGTGGAAAAATTCAAAGAGGGAGGAATCACTGGTGTTTGGAGGCATCAAGAAAAACCTCATGGAGGAGACGGTATTGGATACAGTTACTGGGTATTGGACAGAGTTGGGGGAGCATGTTAAGCCAAGAGCCAAGCCAGGAAGGTAGAAAAGCATGAAATGTGTGTCAGAGTGGGAGAAGGGTGAGAGATATCTGTGGACAAACAGCAAATACACTTTCCTCCCTTCACCACTGTTTCATGGTTTCAGTTACTCTGAGTTAACTGTGGTCTGGAAATAGAGTACAGGATACTAAGATATTGTGAGAGTAGAGAGGTGGCGGGGAGGGAGGTTTATCATGAGAAACTGGCTGAGATGCTAACAGTGGCCGAGAGTTCTGACAAGGCGAAGACCCAGAAAACCTGGCAGTGAGTTTTAGCCCAAGTCTCAAGACACGAGGCCCAGGGGAGCTGAGGGTGTAAATTCCAGCCCATGGTCGAAGAAGGTGAGGAGCTGTCCCTGCACAAGCCAGCAGGCGGGAAGCCAAAAGGACAAATTTGTCCTTCCTTTTCCTTCTCTTCAGGCCCGCAGTAGACTTGATAGTGCACGACCTCACTGGGGAGGATGAACCTCACATTCAATGCTGATCTCACCCGGAAACAGCTCCACAGGCACACCGGAAACAGCATTTCATCTGGGCACCCTGTAGCCTGTCATGCTTGGATGCAGATGACTAACACACACAGGCAATAAGACAGCGCAGACTTGAGCGCTGAGCTGGTGGCACCAATGGGGCGTTCCAGTAAGTCCAGCGCCTTTTGGCTCCATTTATTCGTCAAGTGTAGGGCAATATTTTTAATATTTCCTTTTTATATTTTTGGTTTTTTTGAGACATGGTCTCACTATGTAGTTGAGGCTGGCCTTGAACTCACCATGTAGCCCAGGCTGGCCTCGAACTGACAGTGATCCTCCTGCCTCAGCCTCCTGAGTGCTGGGAATACAGACATGCACCATCACACCAGGCTAATATTTCTATTTTTAATTGACCACATTAGTTCTGTGATTTATTAGTTCTAAGACCTAAGGCATTTCTCTTAACTTTTTAAAACCTGAATTTCTTCATGAGTCAAAAAGAAAATTTACTAGACTTCTGAAAGTTAGATAATATGTTATGGACCTTGGATGGCTCCTCTGGGTGGTGAGTGCTAAAGCATGTTTGCTCTCACCATGATCATCCAGCCAGCGATGAGGGCAAATACAGGCTCTGTCATTTGCAAGTGATGCGATTAACCTCTCTAAACCTTGGTTTGCTCATGTTTCAGAGAGAAGTAATACGAATAGCTACTGCCTACTGTTGTTAGGAAGATTTGTGGAACGACTGGTGGGTAGAACCTCCTAGAAAGCGGCACTAGTGGCTCCCAAATGAGGTTGTTGTGAAGATATAATCAGTCTGCAACATAAAACATTCATCATGGTGCCTGCTATACACTCAAGACTCAATCAGCATTAACTATCACTACTCTGAAGGCTACTACTGTGCTTGCACTAGGTGGGAGCTCGTCTGTCACCCGCCCACTCATTATGGATTCTTTAAAGGGTCTTCTAGTACCTATCTCACTTAGAAAAGTAGGTAGACAGAAGATAGAGATAGACAGACGGTTATAAATGTTTACAAACATAAACTGAAGACACCTGAAGGGCAGTTTTTTTAAATGAGTATCAAGAATTTAGAATATTAGAATTTCAAGAATATTTGGAATAATATAAGAGAGGCAATACTTGAGAACAGATGAATGGATAAATAAAATGTATTTATGCACACTGGAGTACTACTTTGCCATAAAGGAGAATACATTTGAGTCATTTGTAGGAAAATGGATGCACCGTGAGACAATAATGTTGAATGAAATAAATCACACACTTACACTTAACTAGCTCATGGTTTCTCTTGTATGAGAAACTCAAAACATAAATGATTTAAACTGCAAAATAAAAAATAGTAGGAAACAGGGAAACAGATATTTTGCAAATGGGAAGGGGACCAAGAGATGGAGGGGGAAGGGAGGGAGAAGAGGCAGAGGAGGCATAAAAATACTTAAGGTATGTTGTATACATGTACCAACTTCCCACAGGAATGCAGTTATTATATACTGCCAATATGCACTAATAGCAATTTTTTTAAAAAGTAAAAAGAAAAAGGCCAAGAAAAAAATAAAGGCCTTATTTAGCAAAAAATGAAAAGAATGTTTAGAATAAAATGCACAGAGGTAATACTGAGAACCGTGAAGGATAAGGAGAAGGGACACGGACAGGCCTCACTAGGTGTATTTGCTCACAGCAGGTGGGAGAAGAAAGGGAAACCAGGAAGGGACACAGCAAGAGAAAGTAGCGACCCAGAAGTCACAGCACCAAGGGAGGAGGGAATCACAGGAAGGAGGGCAGCATTCAGAGGTGCCGAGCAGTACAGAAAGGCATGAGAGAAACTGCAGGTCTCGGCAGCTATGGGTAATTGGTGACTTTTGAGTGGACTGCTTAAGAATGAGAACCATCGGTGGAATCCAAGTCCCAAGGAATGAGCATGTGGGAGGAAAATGGAAGCTACAAAGGCAGCCTACTTTTTAAAGATGTTTTCCAAAGCAAAGAAGAAAAAACACAGGGTGGTAGCTCAAAGGGTGGTGAGGTCAAGGGAAGAAACTGTAAGGAGGGGGAATATTTTGGGGAGTAAATGAAAGCAGTGCCAAGCAGAGAGATTCTTGGTGCAAAATCTCCTAGAGGAAGCAGGAAAGAGTAGGGGCAGGGCCCAGGTGGATCCTCCTGGGGCCCGAGACTCCCATCCTCCATGGGGGCAGATTGAGGAGTGGGTAGACTGGACTCACCCAGACACACTGAGACACAGAAAGAGAAATCACACAAGGTCTACCTCAGACAGCCTGGCTCTTACTGGTAAGTGAGAAAGTGAGTTAGCTTTAGACCTAAAATGGTCCCCAAAGCATCAGGTTTGAAAGGTGATTGGACTATGGGGACTTACAGCTGACTTGCTGTTAGGAGACAAGATGGAGTCAGGGGTGTGACCCTGGTGGTTATCGCTCCCTCCCTGGCTCCTCCCTCCTCTCTCTGCTTCCTGTCCACCATGCTGTGAGCAGCTGTCCTCCGCCACACCCTTTTACCAGGCTGTCCTGCCTTGGAGTCAGGGTGATACGGACTGAACTGTGAGCCAGAATAAACCTCCCTCTCTTTAAATCATGGGTGTTGGTTATTTAGTTCCAACAATGAAGAAGAAACTAAGACAGTGGTTTTTAAATTCTGAGAGGTTTCTGGGAATGGTGTGGGAGCCAAAGGATAGTGGAGCCACTAGGGAAAGGTGGAAATTGACTGCAGATGAATAAAATAATTTCTGGGCAGTCATGAAATCTTAGCTGAAATTAGACGCATTCAATTCCTGCAGACCCAAAGTACTGATTGTCCCTTGAAATGTACGTGTTCAGGGAGTAATAACACAGAGAGCATATTTTTCATTATGCTGCACTTGAAAATGCTACTCCAGGAATGAGAGCTCACTGATGAGGGGGTGTGTGGTGGTGGCATCGATTGATGTGTGTCAGTATATTACTTGCATGAGGATCAACTGAAGAAAAGGGAGGAATGAAGACCCGAATGGACGCCACCAGGATGACAAACAAGGTCAGCGACCCTGGAGAAATGGAGGACTTGAAGCCGAGGTGAGAAGACGGCTTTTCGGGAGTCAAGGTCTTGGAAGAGGAGCAACTTCGGGAGGTGAAGTTCAGGGAAACCTTGTGGGGGTGGCGTGGGGGAGCGGAGTGGAGCTTCACAGAACCCAGACCGTGGTGTGGGATGCTCCAAGTCCCAGCCTGCCGCTCTCCTGGGTGACCCTGGGAAGTTCCTGAATCTCTTCACATCTGTTTTCTCAACCATAAAACAATGGTCACATTAGCTCCTGTCTTTTAGAAATATGGTGAGGATTAAATGGGATAATGCATATAAAATGTTTTTCATTTGACACCTCATAAGGGCTCAGAGTAGAGCTCTAATAATACTTGGTGTTAGTTTCCGAATCTTCATGAATCGTACGTTAGTGTTTATCCTGGGGAGGGTGACACGGATTAAGCAGGCGAGGAAGACTGTGGACGTGGCACAAAACTCTATGGAGAGATCATCAAGTTTTAGAGTTTAGTGGATGCCTGGGTAAGGAAAGTTAGAAAATCTAACTAAAAAGCTTGCAGCAATAGACGTTGAAGATCTAAAAGAAAAAGGAGAATGAGGAGGAGAAGGAGGAAGAGAAGAAAGAGAAGGAGAAGGAGAAAGAGGAGAAATCCTCAAATCGAATAGCTCCGAAGTTTGCAGCCATTGGCCTCACGACAGCCTGAGAGACCCAGATTCTACTTGGCTGTTTCCTGTCTCCTAGGCTACTTCCCATCAGAGCTCCAGTAGTGTGCCTCCATCTTTGGGGATCCTAAGGGATGAGTTTGGGGATTATTAGTGGATCTCTCTGGAATGTGAAGGGGCTGGCACCTCTTAATTTCAAATTGGGGAATAAGAGCAGAGAAGCACTATCCCACATTAAGGAAACTACAAGTGAGGGCTTGAAGGGAGGGGAGCCGAATGAGGGAAAAAAGTAGAAGCAAGACAGATCATATATAGGTGCAAATTTCCTATGATGAATATTATTATGTATATCTAAAATGTACCACTAAAATTAAAAAAAAAAGACAAATAATGTGCAGTGAGCAGCCTTAAAGATGCTGTGTTTTGCGCATGTGGAGAATTCGCTAGGATGAATACAGAGAGGTGGAATTGCAGCCTAAGACACATGTTTTAAACATGGTAGTGACGAATGGCATTACCATTTTATGTTTTACGAGAGACGTAAAAATCAAGGACCTCTCTCCTTCCTACCCCACATTTGATAGTATCGAAATTTATTAGCTAATTCGACAGATGAAAAATGTATCTCAACTGGACATTTTCCCCATTTTGAATGAGGTTAAGTATCTTTTCAAATGTTTGTGGGTCATTTCCTTTTAATTTTTGAGTTCCCCATTCATAATTTTTGCTTATATTTTCTGTTGGATTGTTCAAGTTTTCTTAATATGTAAACATTCTTCACACAGATTCAACACTAATTCCTTGATTTCTATGTGTGAGTAGGCTTTATCTTTGGCTCTGAAAAGATGTCTGTTGTAGGAAAATGAACTTGCGTGGAGCTTTCTGCCATCTTGGATCATCGGGCTGTTTTCTTGAAGTAACTCGTTGTTGGGGCTCCAGGGCGAGCCTGACAGAAGCTAGTCACAGAAAGCCTGGCACAACACGCTGTTTAAAGGCTGAGGAGGCCCAGGTGCTCACGTATGTTCCAGCCGTGAGTCTGATGCCATGACTGGTATCCCCTACATTAGTCACACCTCGGGGACTTTCTGGGAGCTTGGATTTTAACCGAGGGAAGGCTGTCATTATCTTGTTGGGGCAGGATATTAGCCTTTTGACACACAAACAGTGTTTATGTTCTTTGGCTAAATGACCTCACACAGCGAGCACACTCCATGCTTCAGATAAAATGGTCAGAATCTGATGGACTTTGTTCAATCTACAGTCAGCTTCGAATCCCAGTCAAGTCTGGTCCTGAGTGAACAGTGTGGCACCCAGACTCCCACGGTGGACTGAGACCTCCGATCCTGTGAGCTGGAATAAACTTCTCCAAAGTTTTTGTCCCAGCAAAGAGAAATTAACTAAGAAAATCATCTAATTGTCCCTCTTCATCTAATGTTCCATTTTATATTGTCAACCAAGAATCCATTCATTGTTAAGCAAAGAAGAGAATAGAAATAAACACAGTTTATTTAAAAAAAAATGACCTTCCTTTTCTGTGGAAGAAGCTGGAGAGAATGAGTTGGACAGATGGAGTGTGGACTGTTTGAACCACCTCACGAGGTCTTGGGCCATAAGGAAGAAGTCTCAAGGCAAATTTTCCCCTTTTCAGGAAGAAAACCAAAAAGGAATACTATAAAAAATAAATTTTGGTTGTTTTCCTCCCTTAATCTAGAGTTTTTAAGCCCTTTAATATTTAGGCTTCTTGTGCTCGCTTTGGCAGCACATATATTTAGGCTTCTTGGGTTTTTTTTTTTTTTTTTGGTGGTGCCTGGGATTGAACTCAGGGCCTTGTGCTTGCAAGGCAAGCACTCTAATCACTGAGCTAAATCCCCAGCCCCCTATTTAGGCTTCTTAATATCAATATCAAAGTGGAAAAGCTTTCTGCTGACATCAGACGCTACTTTAGTTATTTCTTATTAAAGCAACCTTAAATAAGTAGTTTTACCTCTGTGATTCAATAGATCCTTTTGGAGCTTCCTCACAAAGTCCTGTGTTATAATCATTTGAAATTTAAAATGAAGGGATTACAAAGAAAGTGGCATGAAAAGCTTGTCGTTGGCCTGGAGTTGTAGGTCAGTAGTAAATGGCTTGCCTAGCCTGAGCAAGGCCCTGGGTTCGATTCCCAAGACCTCCAAGGAAACCCCACAAATGAAAAAACAAAACAAAACAAAACAAATACTCCCCACAAAAAACACCAAAACCAAAATAAAACACAATAACCCACAAAGCCCATTTCAAGTTGTAAGCATTCATTCTATCTTTGAGTGTGCTTTTAGCTTCTGAGAGAAAAATACTTGGAGAAAGCAGATGTTGATGAGTCACATTTTAGCTCTTATAGTTAGAAACACATTTTTTTTAATCTGTATATGGACTTGCTACTTGGAAGGTGGCTGGCTAATGTCCTCAACAAAACACTAAATAATGAATTTTGGGGGATTGTGAATACCAAAGAAGTTGGATCAAGTAATCCCTAAGAACAATTCCAACTGTTGTATTCTACGCTTTAATTTATTTATCTATTTTGAGACAGGGTCTCATTATGGAGACAGGCTGGCTTTGAACTTGCTGCGTAGCTCAGGCTGCCCTGGAACCCATGATCTTCCGGTGCTGGGACTGCAGGTGTGTGCGATGGCCCGTAGGTGCCCGCCGGCCTGTGCCCGGTTCCGCAGAGCCAGCTGACACAGCCCCCAGCCCGTCTCCTCTGTCTGCCTCTTTAAGTCACTGTCCATCCCTCTCCAGTGAAGAAGCTCAGGAGAAAACTTTCAAAGTTTGTGAATGGGGGCAGTGGTCATTGGTTGTTTAATAAATATTTACAGGTCTGTTACTGTCAGGCTAACCAAGTGTAGCCAGACCACCGGAGTAACCCTCGGTGTGACCACAGATGCCGTGCAGTGCTGGGAAGCTTCCCTGTAAGAAAGGACTGAGGGAGGACCTGATCCAGGGCCCGGAAACTCTTCTCAGGAAGAATCAGTAGCGGAGCCCGGAACTGGACGGAAACAGGGTTAGCAGGTGGCAGAGCGGGCGCCGGCTTCGGTTGGGACACGGCAGGGCGAACCCGAGCATTCACAGGGCTGCGTCGGGAGGGTGCACAGGGCTTCTGCATGTGTCCCCAAGGCCTCCCTTCTTGCTCCCCTCCGCCTCTTTTTCTCTAGGAGATAAACGCTCCGGCCAGGCAGTGTACACACAGAGAGTCAGGCCCACCTCTACAACAGCCAGTGAGTTTATGGCAGAGTCTATCAACTCGTGCTCCTACTGGAGATCTCTCTCCGTGCCATTCCCGCCCCGCATCCACCGCGCTACCGTGAAGACAGCATGCGGTGAGTCTGTGGCTAACGAGCACGGAACCGAAGCTCTGCGGCGAGCCGGAGAGCAGGACATGGTGGTGCGCAGCCATAATCCCAGCTACTCAGCGGGCGGAGGCAGGGCATGGCCAGTGTGAGGACAGTCTGGACACCGTGACGGTACCTTGTCTCAAAATAAAAAGAGCTGCGGACACAGCTCAGGGGGCAGCACTTGCCGACAAGCACGAGGTCCTAGGTTCAATTCTCAGTATGTAAAGGAAAGAAAAAAATAAAGAAAAGGAGAAGAAAAAGAAAAAAGAGAGCAGAATTTTTGTAAGGACAGGCTCGGGGTTACTTGTGAAAAAACTGAAAACACATAAACAAAACAAAGCCAAAAAAAAAAAAAAGGAAGGGGAAGTTGAGCATGGTGGCACACATCCCAGCACTGGAGGCTGAGGCAGGAGGATCAGGAGTTTGAGGCCAGCCTGGACTACATAGCAAGACCCTGCCTCAAAAAACAAACAAACAAAAACCCAAAAACCAATCAAACTAACAAAAGGATGGGAGATACAATTGTTTCGGTCGTGCTGAGTCCCAAGGCCCGGTGTCTAAGAAGAAACATGTAGACAACAATGCATTCGTGTATTCTTTATTTAATCGTGACGCTGCATATCTATTGAGGGCATGTTACATCAAGTACTGTCCCCCCATTTTATGTATTAGTTTGCTTAACCCTCACACTCGACACTATTATGCTCATTTTAAAAATGAGAAAAGGCAGGGACAGACTCGAGAACGCAGGGTTGGTTGTAGAAAAGGGGTCAAGGCTGACTGCGGGCAGGCTGGCTACAGGGTTCCCGAGCACTAAATTCGTTTGGGCAAGAATCTGTTTCCAAACGTATTATTTTTCCTTTTTGAAAAGTGAGGCCGTTTGTGACACACGGTGGATCCATTCATCACGCGGCGCTGGTCTGTGTACGCACGCTGCCTAATCTTTGCTTTGCCCTTCCCGCCTCGCTGCCAAGCCGGTTCTCCCTGCTCATTCCTGTGCTGGCAAACACCTTGCCGCCTTGTGAAACTTCTCTTGCTCCTGCCTTAGCAGCTCTTAGGAGACACTAGGCAAGGACGGCAAGCACCATAAACTTGATACGGTCCCCAGATTAGCAGGAGCATCGCGGGCGGCAGGTGGAAGCACCAAAACTGCCTTTCTGACAACCAAACGCAGATGAGAACATGGAGCGACGTGGGCCCAGGAGTCGGGCTGGAGCTGTGAGGGGAGCTGGGCCCGAGAGGGCTGCTTGGAGCAGGGGTATCAGCCCCCACCGCCAAACTGATCACTGCAGAAGGAAGGGAGTGTTTTCAATGGCCCTGCAGAGTTTCTCTTATTTGCATCAAGCGTTTGTCATGTTCTTGGCACAGGTTTCTCCTTTCAACATTGGGCTACGAGAGAGATTGTCTTTCAAGTCGGCCCCTTTCATGTTTGGGTTCAAATCAAATTCTGCCGGGTTCTTTTGGATGAAGGGCTTCCCCTGAAGTTAAAAGGAGAGTTTCTTCCCCATTTGCTGAGATCTAAAGAGGCAGGAGTTCAGCTCCTCTGGATCACAGACCGGCCTCGGCATGCAGCCCCGGCTTTCTCGCTCTGCCTTCTCGCTCTGCCCGCTCTTGGCAAATGGCAGGCCCTGTGGAGGAGCTTTGTGCAGCGCTGGCCTGGTCCCAGCATCTCACCCCGCTGGCCCACCTGAGGGCAGGTGGCTGCGTACCTGTGTCGGGTGCAGGAAGTCGGAGAAGGGTCCTTAAAAAGCGCTCTGGTCTCTGCAGGTGGGAAAGCAGGCTGTGCTCATCGTACAGATGAGGGACCTGACACACAGAGAAGATGATCAGTCAAGGTCACACGGCTGCAGAGTGGGGAAGCGGGACTCTGTGCCGGGCAGTCAGTCTGGGCTCCTCCGCTCCTGCGGTGAATTTCCCCCCTGCACACCCCATGCTGAGGAAAAACCATCACAATGCTCCTTCCTGCTTCTAATCCAGGCTTAAGAGGACCTCACCTTCTCTCCAAGTCCATTCATTTGTTGATTCTCCCACATCTTTGCTGCCACTTCCCCCAGCCTCACTCTACAATGACTCCTGTGTGTGCACGCGTGCGTGTGTGCATGTGCGTGTGCAGGTGTGAGATCTTTCCTTCCCATCATAAGGGTCAGGGCTGACACTTCTATCACAAGAGGCAGGTAACAGAAAAACGAGCACAGCAGACTTGTTTAATTACAGTTTCATGCGACGTTGGAGCTTCAGAAAGGGAACCTGTCCATGTTCACAGCGAGACCCCCTGGGGCACAGACAGTCCTGCAGAATGCCTGGGGCAGGGGACGCTGCAGAGGAGGCCGACCAGCCTCTCTGTGTGGCATGCCTCCTCCCGGGGTGGGGTCGAGCCCCAGCTGGACAGGGTAGGGCGGAGAATTTACGTAAAGGTGGGGGGAGATTACAGCAACATTTCTAGATTTCAAGCTTGCCTTTGGGGAGAAGGGGTTCTAATTTCTATGATTCAACCTGGAGAAGAGGAATCCTGGTTTCTAGAGCAGCTTTGGGGGAGACAAGGGAGCAGGAGAGAGAAAGAAGGTCAGAGAAACCTTTCGACTCTGCCAGCCACCTCAGTCCCAGGTACTCAGTGGAGCCCAGTGCCACACTTTAAGGGGTCACTTTCTGAGACCTGACACTTGTTTTTCATTTTGCTGAGAAAGAATCAGAAAAAAAGGTCCATTATCACCATCACGCTTATGGACCTGCTTGTTGGGTGTCAAATATACCGCCTAACCTTTTAGCACGAATAAATGTAGCGTCTAAATTCAACAGTCTCTTATGCCCTGGGCCCTGTGATCCTATCTCCCCCTACTCTGAGACCGCTTTCTCATTATCCTCTCTCCTGTACTATCAGTTTCCAACTAGGCCTGCTAAGTTACTCCCGTATCCTGCAACATCTTCGATCTTAAAACGATTTCTGGCTTCCAGTCCAATCTGTAAGAAGCTCAGAAGTGTCACTCCATTCTAACAAATAAAGGTGATGAACAACCTGGAAAATCAACGATTCTTCTTAGGTCCATCTGAGAAGTGCAGTCATAGGACAAACTGCTGCCCCCAAATTGGAGAGACAGACACAGAAATACAGAGCACCATGTTAGCAGAGCAGGAGCTGCAAGGAACTGGTGCCCGCAGAGGGACGTCTCCGCCTGTGGAGGGCTGCTGTGGGCTCAGGGCAGGTGAGTCTGGGAGCTGGACCCTGCCGGAGGCCAGGCGTCGAGGCCCCCAGGGCTCAAACTGGCTCTCACGGCACTAGATGGGGAACAGGGCCCCTGAGCTTCTGGCAGGGGAAGGAAAAGCGTTCTGACTTTAAGAAAAATTATTTTACCAGCGTTTAAACTGCTGGGGTTCTGTCAGCGCAGCTGCCCTAAAGAAGGTAACCAGCATCTGCCCCTCTCTCCGTCCCGCCCCTCCGAGGGGAAGCTGAAAAGCACTTGTGGAGCCCAGTCCAGAGACACAGGCCCCGGAAGGCCGAGACCTGACGGTAGGACTGCAGACGCAGCCTCCCCCCCACCATGCCATGTCACCCGCCACGTCACTCAGGATCTCAAAAGGCCACTTCACTGAAGTGCCTCTCACCCAGGACATCCTGTCCAGCTATCAAGAAAAAAAAATCACAAAACATGTGGAAAGGCCAAACCCAACAGCAAGCACCAAAAGCAGACCCAGATATGCGGGGAGGCTGGAACTGCCAGAGGAGGAGTTTAGAGACTACAAGTAACACGGTACAGGACTCGGGACAAAGTGGATAGCACATGGCAACAGACGGGCGATACAAGCACAGAGAGAAATTAAAATAATTTTAAAAATTCTAGAGGTCAAAACCACTATAGTAGGAAAGCTAAAGTAATAACTTATTTTTTTCTTCTTAATTGATCTAATAAATACATTTGTTCAAACTAACAGCATCAATATAGTCATTCACAAATGCAGGTAGTGTGTGTATATGTAGAAGTAAAGTTAATGACAGAATTGATACAAGTGCTAGGAGGAATTAGGATTATTCTGCCACTATGAGGTGCCCTCACTACCTGTTACGCAGTGTAGTATTATTTGAATGTGGACTTGGATTAGTTGTCAGTGTACATGGTAAACTCTGGCACAACCACACAATAACATAAAAACAAAAACAAACACACACACTGCTAAGAAAAAAGAGAAAATGCAATCATAGTCTGTCCCAATAAAACCAGAATAGTCTGTGTGGGCAGCATGTGCACTGAGGCAGGGGCAACTTTATCCTAATATTGGAAAATTATTCAAACAATTTAGAAAGTAATCTTTGTAAAAAATATTATTATTAACCAGTATATTTTATTTATATATTTTTGGAGATGAAATCTCACTCTGTATTCCAGCCTACCCTTGAACTCACTATGTAGCCCAGGCTGCACTTGAACATAGAGCAATCCTCCTGCCTCAGCCTCCCAGGTGCTGGAATTATACAGGTGTGTGCCTCCACACCCAGCTCAACTAGTATATTTTAATCATAATTTATTATTATTATTATTATCGTGAATTGTATAATGACTAGTATTAGAAAAATGTTGGGGCTGGGCATTTAGCTCAGTGATTAGAGTGCTTGCCTTGTAAGCACAAGGGCCTGAGTTCGATCCCCGGCACCACAAAAAACAAAAAAAAAAAAAAAAAGAAAAAAAGAAAAAAAAGAAAAATGTAACTCGTATGAGTAAAAGATGGGGAAATGTATAGCTTAACTTTTTCTATGAGAACGCTATTGTGTTGTACAACATAAGAGAGAAGACAGAAAAGGAGAAAGGAAAAAAAGGAAAGAGAGGCAAGAGCCTTTTTTGCTGGGTGCTTCACTTACATTTTCCTCTTCAAACTCAGCCTCCCCAGGGGGATTCTTTTTCTCTCCACTTGACAGATGAGGAGGTCAGGAGGCGAAGGTCATCAGCTATTAAGGGGAAGAGTCAGAATTTGTAACTAGGGCTGTTACTCCAAAACCCATTCTTCTGCCATTTTCAGCACGCTGGGTTTGGTCTTTAAATCTTTCTAAAGTAAGTCTGTTTATTGAGTCAGTGAGTGAAGCCAGAAACCAAGTGGGGGGATAAAAAGAGTTCTTTTCAGTCTGCAAATGTCAAGGGTGATAATATGTAGCTGTATTCTTACCAGCCAGCTTGAAATCTTGTAACTCCGGCTTTTGTAAAATACAAGGAAGTGAAGAAATTTTCCATCAGCACTTCCACTGATAAAATGTTACTCACCAGTCACCAGAGCCCACCTCTCCTGGAACCCTACAATGGAGGACATGAATCAACTATAAATAGAATGTATTAGCTCATCTATTCTTGCCAGATGCAGTGAAATTTAGTATCAGAAATAAGGGGCTGCTAGGTGGGGTGCTGCATGCCTGTAATCCAGCACTTGAGAGGCTGAGGCAGGAGGGTCACAGTGGGTCCAAGGCCAGCCTGACCAACTACATACTGAGACCCTGTCTCAAAAACCAACAAATCAACAACAGCAGCAGCAGCAGCAGCAGCAGCAGCAACAACAACAACAGCAGCAATAACAAACCACTTTGTCTCCCTATACTTGCTTTTCAATAGGCAAAGCAATTTGAAACAATGTAAAAGAAATGATGATGATTCACTTTTACATTGTGGTTAAAAGGATATCATTTTAGAAACATTTGAAAGAAAGATAACTTCCTATGTATTTGTTCCAGGAGAGATTAGTTTTAAAACTACAAGAAATAACCTCTTCATTCATTCAGGCGAGCATAATTTATGAAGTGTCAGTCCTCTGAGATCTGCTGGGTATTGTGCACAAAGCAAGCACGATGTACTCAAAAGTAGCTTGTGGCCTTTAGACACCCTCCAGCGACTCTTCTTTTGTGAGCTCCCAGGCAATGCAGAGCTAAATTTGGGATGAGCTATTTCTCCTGCAATGAAATGATTTAAAAGTTGGTGACCTTAACTCCTCCATGGATGGAGGAGAATTGAAATAAAAGTAGGGTGTCTTCTCAATTATTTGCATAAACAATTTAATCCTTTATCTCCTAAATTAATGTCTTGCGCATTATTTTTTAAATCCCTGCCAAAGTACTTTACTTATTCCCAGTGCTCGGAGATAATTAGAACTGGTTATAAACTTTTTCCAAGTAATTCTTCTGAATCCATGTGTTTTTAAAAAGTCAACATTCCAGCTCTTTGTTGGAACAGCTGCATTCAAGGTTTATTGTTGATCTTCTAGCTCCTTTAGTTTGAGATCCACACTTTCCTTTTAAAAGATTCAATGTTTAGTTCATTTGTTGCTGGAAATATGCTCAGCTTCATCCAACATTTTGTGCTGTGCCAAGACCATGTTTTGGTCTTATACACGATTTCCTTTATATTTTAAAAATTTCTTTCTGCTCTCTGAAGAATTTGCAATGGTAGTCAATCTCTGTTTGGGGCCACTAGAGTCTTGCGCTTTCCTTTTATAGTATTAGAGCAGACAGATTCCAAGCAAAAGTTTATCCCCGTCCAAGTAGACCACACCTTTCCATATGCACAGTTATGTGGATGAGAAAAGTATTTGGCGAAGAGGGCTGAACAGCTGGTGGAGGAAGATGACACACTGGCTATGAATCTTTACTTGGGAGGCCCGAAGGGCCCTGCCGCCCGGCACTTCTGCATCCCATCCACTCTGGGCGTGGAGGTCTGGATTCAGGATCCTTATCAGTGCTGGCAGCCACCTCTTGCTCTGTGGTTTCCAGAGGTTTGGCTGGGTGTCTGTTGTGTGACAAAACCTGAGGCAGTTTCCAGGGACCCCAGAAGCAAAGATTCATGACTACTAGGAAATGTTATTTATTCTTTCTTCTTTAGGAGGCACACTGCTTTTGCCAGTCTGTGGTCTGCATACTTTGGGCAGCACAGACGGAAGGACTGTAAGGAGAGAGAAACACTTCCTCTTCCAGTGTAGACTTCCATATTTATATGAACATAAACTCCACATTTATGGTAACATTTTTCATGTTAATGGGAGATGTTAAGTCCCAATATGTCATATTTGCTATTTTGCAGAAAGAAAAACCTAATAATTCAAACACTTAAACAGTTAGTAGAAATTAGTTTCAAGTCAGAGTAAAATTTGAAAATTAGTTGTTTCCATTTTCATGTTGAATATATAAAAACAATGAAAAATAAAATAATACTGGACATGTATAGCTTATTTCAAAAATTTCCTTTGTGTTAAATGAATTAAACTTTTTTTTTTTTTGGTGTTACCTAAATCAACAGATGTAAGCAAATTTGGGTCACTGTGGTTACTCTTATCTAACTTACATTCTATGTGTGGGCCTACCATCAAATGACAAGCGTGTTAGGATGAGATGTCATTAATAAGAATTGTGTTTGGAAGCTACAGCTGAGGAATTCATTAAGGATGGGGCTGGGGCTGGGGCTGGGGCTGGGGCTGGGGCAGACGGGCTATGTAAGTAAGGCCAAAACCACCCTTAGGGAATCAAAGCTGGCCTTTTTATGGCCTAGCATCATCAAAAGTATGAACTTAGTTACTGCTGGGGTTTGAATGTGTCTGCTAGAGGCGACTGTTTCTACACCACTGAGAACTCAGTAGGCAGCAGGGACTTCTCGGCTACTGGATCCTTTTAAGAAGCAGGAGAAACTGGACTCAGTCTTTGCCACATCAGCTGTTTCTTGAACCACCTCAGGAACAAGCCCTAGTAGAGTCATTGTTCTGAGCACGACATACCTCAGCATGCTGCTCTCGCTTGCTGGTGCCATGTAAAGACCAAAAGTATAGGATTCTCTTGTTCTTAAGTCTAAGAAGAATTTAGAAATTAGATCATTTTGGAAAGAATCTCAAACCATGAATATTCCTTTAACTTTGGCAATATTGGCCATGAAAGCACGTTTTCGAATTTTAGGATGCTGGATCTTACGTTTCCTTGTGCTCAGGATATTTTCATCCATGAGACCAGACCTCTCCCGCCACTCCTCCCACCTACGTGTTCCAAGAGGACCAAACTAGTTTAGGGGCCAGGCTCAAACACACCTCTGTGCCTCTGCTAATGGTGCTCCAGCTCCAGCCTGCGTTCCGAGTTTTAAAGGATTATCACCTGCAGGTGCTGCCCTGCTTCACTTTGCGCAGTGAATTGCTTCTTCCACATGCTCTTTCAGCTCACGGGGCATCTCTCTGACACCTCAGAGCTTTAATAAACCTTCCATTTCTTTTCAGTGAAAACCATTCACTTATTTTCCTGTCAGGCCTTCCTAGAGACAGGATCTTTGTAAACAGTTAACTCCAATACCTAGCAAAGCAGCTGCAAAGTGTTGAATAAATGAAATATGTCGAGATGCTTCACAAAGAAAACCGAGGGAGCCACGCATAGTGGTGCACATCTGAATTCCCAGCATGCTGGGCAGGGTTTTTTTTT
This sequence comes from Hystrix cristata, assembly GCA_004026905.1. NCBI lineage: Eukaryota > Metazoa > Chordata > Mammalia > Rodentia > Hystricidae > Hystrix > Hystrix cristata. Next base: position 75,117 of record PVJO010003220.1, on the reverse strand, counting down.
TTTTTGTGGTACTGGAGATTGAACCCAGAGCTTTCACACTGAGCTACACTCCTGGCCCTTCTTGTGTTTTTTGAATCAAGTTCTTGCTAAGTTGCCCAGGCTGGCTTTGAACTTGTGATCCTCCTGCCTCACCCTCCTGAAAAGCTGGGATTATGGGCTGTGGGCCACCCTGGCTATCCCAGCACTTTGGGAGACTGAGGGAGGAGGAGTGGAAGTCCGAGTACAGCCTGGGCAACCTAGAGGCTTAAACCTTGTATCATAAAAGAAAAATATTAAAAAGGGCTGGGGATGTTGCTTGGTGCAACGACTTAGGGCCCAAAGCCCAGTATTAAAAATAAACCAAGAAACTGGGGATTTGTGTATTTTTTTCCCTCCATGTTTGATGGAATGAACTACAGCCACTGTGAGGTAGACACAGCACTCAAGGGGCCAGTTTCCACACTGATCCCTGCTCCTAACTTCAGGCGAATTCTTCCTGAAGTCCCGACACATTCTCCAGGGAAAGCAGGCAGGTTAGCATCACACAATAAATTTACAACATTTACAATACAAATATGTGTTTGCCGACACTACAGCTAACAACATGACATCATTAGTGTGGTCACTTTGATCATGTACAAGTTCTAAAAGTTAGAGTTGTAAGGACTGCTGTGGGGCTGTCACCCCGAGAAGTATGAGTGGATCCAGCAACACGGCAAACGGGTTCACAAAGTGCCAACCTATGTGCTTTAGCAGCTGACTGGTATTGGACACCCGTAGGTCAGAGTTCAGTATTCATTTTGAATGGATCTGTTGTGCCCTAGTCCAGTGAATAGGGCTTGCAGAACTACCATCCTGAAGTGAGTCGTCAAATAGTCACACGTTCTTCTAATTAAACTCCAGCAATACTGACGTTTATACAGGGGATCACCACAGCCCCACGGTACACGAGCCGGATTAGAAATAAAGAGCTACTAATAAAATAAAGCTCTTAAGAGTGACTGCGATTTGAATTTTGCTCCAAAACTTATGTGACCTTGGCTTATTTTAACCTTTCTGAGCCTCACACAGCTTTCAGGTAAAATAAGACTGTGTTACTCAGCTTGGCACCACTGTGATAAACAACTTCGAGGGATGGAAGGTTTACTTTGGCTCACAGTTTCAGGCCACGGTTGCTTGGCCCCATGCAAGGCAGAGTATCACAATGGAGAGTGCTTGGTGGAGCCAAGCTGCTCACCTCATGGCGATCAGGAAGCAGACAAGCGAGAGGGAGGCCGGGCTGGGGTCCCAGTGTCCTCTGCAAGGGCACACACCAGTGACCTAAGCTTCCTCTGTGAGGCGCTCTCTCATCTCCAGATGGAACCATCACGCGGGGCAGCAGGACTCAGATCTCAGGGTTGTCATGGAGACCACATGGCCTGGTACAGAAAGGACTCGGCAGGATGCTGGGACACGGTAAGTGCCCAAGAGATGCAAGGTGCTATCGTCGCCATCATCAGCACCGCCGCTGTCTATGTGGACTTGTTACTCTCCCTCAGCTCCTTAGGTCTGAACCCAAGTTGAGAAAAATCAAAGCTAAACTTAATGGTTAACAAAACTCAAATAGGTTTAAAAATGTCAAAGTACTTTCATTTTAAGTATCCACCAATTAAACAGCTTCAGTTTCTATAACATTTACAATACAAATATAAATATATATTTACTTTGCCACCACACAAATACTTGTGTACCATGTAAGTATGTGCACCATGTAACTATTTCAGTAATCCAGGCACAGTCCTGTGAAGGGGAAACTGTTCAACTTTTAAGATATTAATATAGTTCTTAAGGCAGGAAAGAACTACATTTTAATGTTGAGTAAAAAATATCATACATAATGGAGAAAAATTATTAACTGGGTATTTTTATAAGTTGTGGGACTTGGTGGTTTTTATTTTCTTTTTTATACTGCTTCTTCCACCATGTTTCTGTTTTAGAGCTAGCTGACCATGGACTAAATCCTCTGAACCATGAGCCAAATCAAACCTCTCCTCCTTTTAAATTGTGTTGGGTATTGTGTCTAGCAATGGGAAAGCTCACATATTTGCACACACATGTTCACTGGGACATTATTCACAATTGCCAAGAGGTGGCAGCCACCCAAATGTCCTTCGACAGATGACTGGATACAGAAAACATGGCAAATACACACTATGGAATACAGCGGTACCTCAGTTCAGGAACTTAGTTCTTTGCATGATTCTGGTTGACATGGATTGAATTCTGTGCCCAGAATCACAGAAAAATTAAGTTCCTGAACCGAGCAAGCACTGTACTATACAGCTTCAAAAAGGAAACCCTGTCATATGGTACAACAGATAAACCTTGAGGAAATTAGTGAAATGAGCCAGTCACGAAAGATCAAATATTGTATAATTCCACTCCCATGAATTATCTAAAAGAGTTGAAGTTGTAGAAATAAAACAAAGATGGTTCCCAAGGGCTGGGGAAGGAGAGGAATTAGTGTTTATTAAAGTTTCAGTTTTTCAAAATGAGAAAGTCCTAGAGATCTGTTGCACAAGGTGAATTCACTTTTTTGAACTGTATGTTCAGAAGTGATTAAAATGGTAGGAGGTTGGGGATTTAGCTCAGTGCTAGAGCGTCTGCCTAGCAAGCACAAGGCCCTGATTTTGATCCCCAGCATCCCCCCCAAAAAAGTGGTTAAAATGGTAAATTTAATGTTATTTCTTTTTGTAAATAAAAAAAAATCCTTACCGTAAGTTCAACAACCTGAAAGCCAAGGTTCTTTGTGACTATACCCATTCCCTACTACAAACCAAAAATAACTGTTAATAGGCCTATAATTTCTAAATCTTTTTAATAAAAAGAATATATATCACACACAAATACTATTATAATACATTTTCACACCTGTCTTTTTTAAAATACTCAACAGAAGATGATGGTGTCTTTACCATGTCAATAAGTGGAATGACTGACAAAGGTAGTATTCTAGTTATCAGAGTCTCATTCCTTTCAAAGGAATGAACCTTTTAATAAGACTTCCAATAATCAAATGAACGAATATTTCCCAAATGCACTGCACTAAGGGTGGGGCACTTAATGGAAGACAGAATTTCTGGCCTCAAGCAAACAACATTCTATTATGGGAGTTAAGAAATACACATAGGGAAGGTAGAAAGACATACACAGAGTCCAGCAACAGATGTATGCACACTGCAGGAAAAGAAAAACTTGTATAAATATTTTCATGTAAGTGACCTCTGACCACTGCAATTACAAGAGGTGCTCAAAGTGGTGGCCATTAGCTTCCAAACCACTGCTTGGGTAACCTTGGTCACTGAGATTGCTGCACAAGCATTTTCAACTTCTTCTCTAAGGGCCAGCAGGGTGGTGGGTTTTCTGCTACTATATATATATGATAACCTCGAGGGTCCCCCATATGAGGGTAACACCATCTGTTGAAAAAACATCATACTACTTTTCTTTTCCTGAAGTGTGCATACATTTTTTTTTTTGGCGGACTGTGTATATTCATGGCTATGTGAATTTTGCATTCCAAGTTTTGGTGAATCAGGCAGTCTTTATAGGAATGGTTCTTCAGGATACTGAAGCATGTTGAAATTGGGAGGCTAGGGAAGAGGAAAACATTTCAAAAAACAGAACAGGTAGAAAAGACATTAAAAAAAAAAAACAACTGTGTGATAATATAGTACCAGTTCCTCAGTGCCTATGTTCTGAGTAGTTGTGAAGGACATAGGTACTAGTCTACATTCTTTACACAGTACCACACTTCGGTCTCACAACTGAGTAATAAACATTTTAATCTCAACTTCACTACCCACATAACTCAGGATCAAAAGTTAAGTATTACATTGTGAGCTACTTGCCTAAATGAAAGTGGGAGATGCTAAGACTACCAAAGACTTTGAGGATCATGACTCAGTAGTCACTTTCCTTGGCAGGCAAGTAAGAGCTACTGAAGAATTATGAAGAGGGAGAACTCTTTAAGAAGACCTACCTTACAGTGTTTTAAAGTTCCTTATCTGAGGAAGGAAAGGAAACTATGTGAGATTAGTTATGAGGATGGAGACCACATGTCCAGGTTTGTAAAAGCCAGTCCCAAGGTAAACCAGCTGTCCTAGTATAGGTATTAAAAGAACCTTCTTCACTTTCAACAGTGTCTTTTTTAACACTGAAGTACGTCCCTGGTTTGGAAGATAAGTTATATGTGACTGTTTCTGAAGGGAGAGAGAGCCTGGGTTGACAGTGGCCATGTGAATAGCAGAGGATGGATATGGGAGAGACCTTGGTATGGGTGAATGATCAATAAGTACTTGTCCAAGAGGCTGGCCTCAAGTCTCAAAAACAGATAAAAAAGGAAGATTTAAGAAAGCAAATGAGTTTAGTTTAGAATTGGAGGCACTGGCAAGATATTCATGTTGCTGTGTAGTAGCTTATTGGAAATGTGAGACTGGAGATACAGCTGCCCATACAGAAAAGACAGAATCACCAACATGGCCAAGTATCCTGGAGGCCAAGGAAGTCCTCTTCAGAAACACCCACAAACTGTAAATGCCAGACAGAATCAAAGATGCTTCTGTAATGACTTGGTGATTTCAGCCAATCAAAATTACCAACTGCCCAGGTGAAAGGAGCTAGCAGGGCAACCGAAGGGCAACTCCACAACCTGATCTGCTTGACTACGGTTTCACAACATTCTCATCAACTCCAATCTTGTAAACATGAACTACTAATTATTTTAAACATCGTCATAGCTAAGGACTAGAGAGAATGACACAAGAAAGAAACAGCAGTAAGTGATGTGGGCCACTCCACGGCCTATATTTTCTGTCAATTCCCTATACCTCAGTACACATATAATAATTGTTTTCCACTTTACTGTCAAGAAAAGCATTTTCCCACAGGATCAGTGACGACATGAAGACCAAAACCCAGAATTTACCTCTGTACTATCAGCACTTTCAGAACCGCAGGGAGTACTGCCGGGTTGCTTTGTGTTCACACAGCAGCATAACTCACATTTCACTGACACAGAGATGTCCATCTCGCCCACGCCAGGCACACCCTAAAAGTGTACAGAACTGATAAACACGTATAAAAGGGCACTTTGAATTTAAGACTGAATAAGAAAAATGTTCATTTAAAATTTTTCCACTTTCAAAGCAAAATATTATTGTCTTTAAAACAAAGTCATATGGAAGCATACCAAGTGCAGAGGTCTAACTGTCAGGAAGTTGAAATTAGCAGGACGTCAGCACCTTATCACGCTCATCTCCTTTTCTGAAAGTCTGATGCTTCAGGAAGTACCAATAAGGTTTGTCATCCACTATAGTGCAACTAGAAACAGTTATTTTGTAGTTTTCCCTCATGTAACAAAATTCAGTTTTTGGAGGAAAAGCAGTTTTAAAGGAGACCATGTATTTCTCCATGTATCTTGAATCAAATGGTACAGTCCAGTGGCGCTGCATTAAATTGATGGAGAAAAAATAGAGCAGGGTTACAAAGTTGTCAAGCAATACATTCCAAACCCTAAGCTGCTGTGGGAAAGAAATGGTGCGGCAGTTCAGCTACAAGTGTCTGGAAAGCAGGTGATGTTCTTAATACCTACTTGGGAGAGAACTATGTAATACACCCAGTTAAGAATTCAGACTCTTTGGTAATATTGTGAAATGAATTCAGGCAATTGTGGGAATCTGCAAGACGCACGATTTATTACTCATCAAGGCAACTGATTTTCCTAGGTTGGCACTGGGGCTTTAAAGATATAAACAGACAGTTTTTAATATGGTCCCCAAGTGGAACTTGTTCTTTGATGGTAAAGCACGTTCAAGCAGCAGCTGTGGACAGTCAATAAATGACTCTGGTTAGAGTGGTGCCAGATGTGATGTCTGACAGCATTCACAGGCTTGCTTTTTTGAAACTGAGCTTCAATATCGGTAGCATTAAAAAATTCTGGGAGGCTTTACTAGCAATATGTTTAATATCTATCAGTCTGTGCAGATACTGAGCCATTCCTTCTTTGAGGCAAACCAAAATATCATAGTGTAACTTCCTTGAATTTCTACAGCCTAGTTCTAAAAGTCTAGATCTTCAACTGAGGGTTATTATTACTTCCAAGTATTTTTTCCATATACAATGGTGGTGCTTTAGGATTGTAATGGAGCTGAAAATTTGTTGTTAGAGCTGTGGCAGAGTTATAAAAAAAAGAGGCATCACATGGGTCTAAACAAACCTACTGTGCTGGTGGCTGCATAAAAGTATAGCACCATTACGCACTGTACGCAATACTCAGTAGGTAATGATAAGAAACAACTACCTTACTGATTTAGGTGTTTACTATACTGCAGCGTTCACAATTAAAGCGTACTGTTTGTACTTAAAAAGCTTACTGTGAAACAGTATGCTGTGCTCGGCTCATGCATCTGTGCTTACACGAAGATGACACAATGAGCAAGCGACTCCACAAACAGGCTCGGGAAAGAAAGCACACCGTGATGTCTACCGAATGGTGAAATTGCCTATGTTGCGTTTCTCAGAATGCATCCCCACCATTAGGCAACACAGGACTGTATTTCTATTTTTGTTGGTGGAAATCCACTGAATATTTTAGTTTCCATAAAATTCTATGAGGTTTTCAATACTTGGTTAGTATTTGCTGTAACTTTTACATAAAAAGCCTTGGAGAGAGAATGCAGCAATTTATTTGAGGGAATCTCTTGTTTTATAGAATCAATTTAAATACAGATATACGCTTATGACAGTGGACTCAAAGGAAATGTGCAAGATCAGCCTTTCAGCAACTCAGGAGCCTTTGTCAACTTTCTTTGAAGTCTCCTCCTCTTTGGTGGAAGGATGGAATCCAGGGCCCAGCGCATGGTGAACACTCACCGTATCCCCGAGCCGCACCTACACCCTTCCCTGAAGTTGACATCTATATCACACCTGAGTTGTTTTCATGTGACTTTATTACTTCATACTACATGCATATATAAAGAATTCTTATTCAAATGCTTAAATATCATTTGTGTTGACCATTAAAAAATAATCTTAAAAGAAATATTCAATTATTCTTAGGCTGTCTTTAACTTTTTAGGTCATAATATGAACATTCTCAGTATTAGCCAAGTTATTCCTCTCAAGTGTATTTTCTAAAATGTAGAGTAGTACTGAAGAAAAAACATGTCTACTCAGGAGACACAACAGTCTCTTGAGGAATTAGCTGGGGGTTTTATAGTACACAATGCCTATATTATCGAAGTATCAAATCAGTACCTTCAACTGCCATGTTAAGAAACTAAAAAGCAGTGCACATTGTTAGAGCTTGGAGTCAGGGTCACTGGCTGGCCTGTGAGCTCACAAGTGTAGGTAGTGTGCTACACGAGGGGCAGGATTTTCGCTAACACTCCACTCTGGCCCAGTCGTTGGAGCTTGATAGTAATCCTACAAGTATACAGTGTAAAAAACAAAAAACAAAAAACAAAAAAACAACCTAAAAAGCAAATTAAACCCTATGTAAGTAGAAAAAAAATTAGCATGGAAGTCAATGAAACAGAAAACAGTAGTTTTAGAGAATAAAATGAAACAAAAAAGCTGGCAAAACTTCAAGTCTGACTAATCAGGAAAATGGAAAGACACGAATCACTATAATCTTACATGAGAAAGGTGGCATTGCTATATAACCTACAGAGAGAAAATTTTCAACAACTTTCTGCACATACGTTCAACAACTTAGACACGGTGGGCACGTTCCTTGTAAGACACAAGCCAACAAAGCTTACTGAAGAAGAAATCACCCACCAGGCCCGCATCTATTGAAAACAATGAACCTGTAATTAAAAATGTTCCCCCAAAGGGTCGTCTCACTGGTGAATTCTACCGAATGTTAAGGAAGAAACCGTGCTAGACACAGACCCTCCAGGAAACTGAATGCTGCCTGTGTTGACAGCTATCAAGAGAAAACGACGGACAAATTCATCAGTTAGGAACATGGACACAGGTATGTAAGTTTTATCAAATCAAATTCAATAATATATAAAAAGAAAATACAAGAGGCTCAAGTGAGGTTTATCCCAGGAATTCAAGGGATAATAAATAAAAGTTTTTGATTGTCTTGATAGATGCAGAAAAACATTTGACGAATCAAATATTCATTCTTTCTGAAAGCAAAATATTGCTAAGTCTTGGTGAACTAGGAAAGGAGGGAACTTCTTCAATCTAAGACATCTATGAAAAATCTACAGCTGACATCATTAACTTAGTGTTACAAGATTGAATGCTTTCCACTTAAGATCAGAAACAAGGAGGAAAATTTGCTCTTTTTATATGACAGGGTCTTTGTCATGCTGTTCAGGCCAGCGTGGAAGTCCTGATCCTCCCACCTCTGCCTCCTGAGCACCTAGGATTACAGGTGTGCACCACTGTGCCCAGCTAATAAAAGCGTTTCTTCTTATAACCTCTGACTCAACTCCTGACTAAAGGTCCAACCAGTGAACAACGGCAGAGGCTGACCAACTTAAGGGACAGATACTAATCCACAAGGCTCTGGGGGGCCACTGAGTATCTGGCAACTCTCAGCTCTGCCTCTCCAACATGAGAGCAGGCATCAGACAACATGTAAACAAGCGGGGATGCGTGTATCTGAACAAAACTTGCAATTCTTGCTGACCCATGAAAGAACATAATAAAAAGACATAAAATGTAGACAGACTGGAAAGCAAGAAAATTACCTTTATTAGATAGCATGATTGACTATGCAGAAGACCGTCAAACCTGTACAAAAAGTTACTGCAACTAGTAAGTGAGTTTAGTAAGGCAGTGGGATATAATCAACACACAAAAATCAACTATTTCTAAACACTAGCAATAAATTGTACATCGAAATAAAAATTGTTTACAAAAGGATCAAAAAATATCAGATAATTAAGGATAAATTGGACAAAAATGTATGAGACTTATATACTGAAAACTGTCAAACACTGTTACTTAAAAAGACATAAACAGATACACATATTGGTCAGAAGATGCAGTGTTTACTGAGATGTTAATACTCTGCAAATGTAATCTATAGATTTAATGCAAGTCAAATAAAAATTCTACTTTTCTTTTGTAGATACTGACATGGTGGCTCTAAAATGCAATGGAAATGCAAAGAACGTAGAATAGACAAAGTAACTGAAAACATCAACACAGTCAAAGAATTTAGTCAATCTGATTTCAATACTGCACTAATATAACGCTAGTCATCAAAACAGTATGGTACTAAGAGCAAAGACGTAAGTGAATCGGAAGATTGCTAGAACAGCAAAACTGAACGCTGACTGATGGCCAGCTGACGGTCCACAAAGTGCAAAGAGAATTCTGTGGAAATTTAAGACTTTTCAACAAATAGTATACATTACTTAGATTGTTCATCACATGCAGGAAAAAAAAAATTAAACTGACCCCATCAAGTGTTAATGAGAATACTGAGTAACTTCCACTTTTATAAACTGCTGCTGGGAACATGAAATGGCGTAACTACTTTGGAAAACACTGTGGAAATTTCTTAAAAATTTAAAGCATATGAACCACACATTCATTCCACTCTTCTATTTACCCACAAGAAATGAAACCATATGTTCATAGAAAAACATTACATGTTCATGTAAATTTATCTGTAATAGCTAAAAGTTGGAAACCAGTTCCTCAAGAGGTGACTAGGTAAACAAATTGTGTTATATTCACACAAATCAGTACTACTTGGTAATTTAGAGGAATGTACTATAAATACCTGCAGTAACTTAAATAAATCTCCAAAATAATTATGCTGAGTGAAAGCAAGATTATACATATTATAATTCCACTTATATAAAATTATAAAAGTGTAAACTAATCTAGGGTATTCAGTGCTTGCGTGGAATGGGGCTTTAAGTGTCTACTTCAGGGAGACAGGATTACATAGGGGAATGAGGAATACTGCAGGGCATGAACATGTACACTTTATTTTGGTTATTATATGGTTTCAGAGGTAAATATATTTGTTAAACATCAACTGTTTTCTGCGTCAATTACATATTAATAAAGCGGTTAAAGCTTAGTAAAGATTTATGAGAATTCATTCTATTTTACCAGAGGACTCAATCATTCATATATATATATATATATATATATATATATATATATATGAATGAAATCAGTTTACCTCTTTGAAACTTGGATTATATAAAAACTTTTACATCTTAATAAGTCACTATATAAACTCACATTTTAAAGAAGAAAGTTTTACTTAAAACTGCGGCCCAAATCTCCAAGAAAAAGCCACTGTGCAATAAATTGCAACATGCTGTTCTATTTCTCACAGAAGGGCCTAGCCTCATTTCTACAGGCAGTATGTACAATCTCATCTACCTCTGCAATTAAATCACACAGAAAAATGGAAGTTCAAGAATAAACATGTTGGCAGCAATATACAAGAATAAACCTGTTCGCAGTCTACGTATGTTGTCGACACCCCGGAACCCTACTGGCTCATTTTAATTTTTTTCCCCTCTGCTTTTATTGTTTGCCTCTGGACAAGTTCTGACAGCCAATTTTGCATTTGGTCTTTTAATCTTCAACTATCAAAGAGAAGAGACGAAAAAAAGATGGACAGTCTTTTGAAAATATTCATACCACGCAATTCTGTCCAGGACGAATGAGCTGTTATACTGCACATTATGTACTTAAGAATCTTAAATTTAAAACACACACATGAAAATCTCAGCTTATTTTCATTGGGCTTCTTAGTAAACAAAGTTCTAAGCAACATAAAAGGTCATGTTAAAGCACTAGGACATGTAATTTGTTTTTAGTTCTACTTTTTCCATCATGAGAAACAGACTGATGCTACCAATCATTTTAAATGTCTTCCCTGCAGGGGTGGGAAATGAGTGGGTGTAAAAAAACATTCATCAACCACAGCTATATACAACTACTATTTGTCAATTAAACATAAATTGTAAAAGAAAAAGTTAAATTTTTACTTTTCCTTTTATGGTGGGTAATTAGTCCAGGAGGCGCAGAATAGTTATCAGAAGGAAAAGAGTCCACGTGGAGTAAACTACCACCGTTAATCAGCCTGTATGCCACTGACACGCGGTGGGTCTCCATACATAACTGGTTTTTCAGTCACAGAATTAATTTTCAAGAAAGGATTTGGTACAAAGGTTTTTACCTCTACCTATTCAGTACTAGGTAAAAATTCAAGTATAAACATTCCTAATGTACTGGGTTCTATTTCTTCCACATTGAACTTCTCTAATTTTAAGCAATTACATACAAATATACAATAATAGGCAATCATCAAACACGCCACACAATTATCATAGTATATGCTCTACTTGTAACTTGAGATTTCAGTTAAAGACTTTCTTATACATTCTTTGAGACATTTCTATACATGTTGTAAAGTTATAAACAAGATTATTCAAAATAAATATCTACCAATTACATGGCAATGCATAAAATTCTAAAAATGTAGTCTACTGAAGACCGCTGTCACTAAAATACAGTTTCCCAGGATAGATAAAATTACAATTAAAGGATTCACAGGTGGAATGGAAACACAGCTGCAAAACTGGAAGGAAAATAATGGATGGTCCTTTGAAAATACTGGTATACTCTACAGATTAACTGGGAAGAAAGATGCTAAGTATGTGCTGTGTTTTGAATTACAGCATGAGTGCTAACCTGGCAGGGCTAAGGAGACTAACTCCTGGTGCTTAAGCCCGGGAAAGAATAGTTAATTTTACTGACATCTTTTTGAAAGTCAGATCACCTGCCACTGAAATGTATGTCTCTAGGAATCAGGAACAAAATAACTATCTTTGCCTAAAAAACCTACATTCTACATTTTCCAAAAGACATCTTTATTACCAAAAAAAAAGAAACCCATTGCAAAACTGAAAAATTTGCCTGAAGAGGTATCCTTAGTGTAAGCAGGCACTGACTACTTTCATCTTGTACAACTGTGATTTCCCCTTCAAAAAATATAAACTTAAATCATACAGAGACCATGTCTTAAACTATGTCAGTTCATTCTACCTATGATGGCCAAAAAACAAGTCTTGTCTGTGTAAAAAAGTACAAAAGTATTTACCGATTACATGAACCAAAATAAATAAATAAATAAATAAAAATATCGCCTTCTCTTTCCACTTTAACAAAAAGCTGTGAAAGCATGTAATATTAAGAAAAGGAGAAGAATAGGAAAATACATTTTTTTCTAATGTTTCATTCAGGTTTGCTTCTGAAGATATAATAAAATTTTGCAGGGCATATCAGTGCTGCCAAATTCTAGTTTACAGTTTACCTTTTAGTTATTGCTACTAATTGAGAAACAACTTATCATCACTATTCAGAAAACACTGTCATCATCAATGTAGTCTATGCTCAAGAAAGAATAAAAACCCGAACAAAAGATTTGGGTAGTCCATCCTCACCTGATGTTACCCGAAATTCATTCACAGAAACATGTACTCCGTTTGTACAGCAGAAACAGTGTGCATTAATGTAGTAGCATGCGTGTGTTAAGACCAGCTCTACACTGAATACACAGAGTGAAGCTCTGCAGTCTGTGATCCTCGAAGTTCTTTATGCAAAGTTCATTATTCCGAATAGACACAGAACCCAGGCAGTGACACCGCGGGTCACGCGGATGAACTTGGGTCACACTTCCTGTGCCCACTCTGTGGGACAGGATGGATGCAGCCCTCCTAATGCTCTGCTATAGTTTTACATTCCCAATTGACTAATGGCCAGAGCTAATTCAAATAGTAGACATACATTATAGGGGCTGGAGATTTAGCTCAGTGACTAGAGTGCTTGCCTTCAAGCACAAGGCCCTGAGTTCCATCCCCAGAACCAAAAAAAAAAAAATTACATTATGCAGTGACATAATCTGCACTGGTCCATAATCCGCACTGGCAGGGTGTATTGACAGGCCATCCGTGAAAAGACTATGTAAGACGCACAACAGAGCTGTTTTAAATTAGATTCTGGCAAACGCCGAATCTTGACGGCTATAATCGCTCAGGGCACAGAAAGAGTGCAGGCTGAGCTCTCAGAAGGCTCTCCTGTTTGTGGAAAACGATCATGTTTTACAGAATATAAGGAAGTGCAAAGCCGTATTTCTCCTGTAGAATGTTTACATTACTGGTTTTTGATTTTGTAGATCAGACCTTTTAAAGTGAAGCTGAGCTATAATACTGAAATTAATTTTGCATGTGTATGTATCTAAGTACGTGTATTTGTCTAAGAAAGAGTTTTTCCCACCCGGTATTCAGGATGAACCGGGGCCGTTGCACTAAGCTACATACATCCTCAGTTCTTTTCTTATTTTGAGGCGGGGTCTCACTAAGTCATCCAGGTGGGAATTGAACTTGCAATCCTCCTGCCTGTCGAGAAATAATAAGAGCGGTAACTATATAAGAGAAATTTCAGAGAAAAACTTTAAAATTAAGATCTTGTACAAATGGATGTAAAAAAATTTCACACTAAATGTACTAATACAGAACCGTACCGTGAATACAAAAATTAAATGCAATCTCAAAGTATACACATCAGAGAAAGTCTTACAGAGATGTATCCAGACATGTAAAGTGCTGCAATATTTAAAAAATTATTTCTACTAGCCCCTGAAATACACTGTTATCTTAGAAGCAGATTTACTTTTGCAGTTTCATTTTCAGATTAAATGCTTTTGCATTTTCTGAGTATGTCTTTTCTCTATAATGGAAGACACCCGAGGACAGGACAGATGAAAGCCATCCAAAAATTATAGACTTGGAGTTCCAATAATTTTTCTAAAGGAAGTATTTTCCCTTGACTCACCCCTAAATGACCTATGTGCCGTACAGTTTTAGTAGTGCTTTAAATACCTAAAAGCCTTCAGCATATTTTTCTTTATGTGGGTCTATCTTCCATACAGAAGAAGAATAAAAAAGGCCAAAAACTTAAAATCTATCATAAATGTATTCTAACCTTTAGTTGTAAAATAAATTCTTAGAAAAAAATTTTAAGATGGTTTAAAAAATGGAGAAAAATTGACAGCTTGGGCTACAACTTTAAAAAGATTCTAGTGCTTTAGAAATCTTGAAAATGTTTATAAATAAGGCAATGATTAAACTTTTCCATAAAAGGAATGGGACAAATCTTTCAAGGATATAAACTGTAAAACTCAAAGAGCATTTTTATATAAAAAGCATTCACATACACTTACAAGGTAGATGGGAAATAAACTTGGCTTGTGATGTTCTACTTGGTAGAAAAGTGAATTATAGTATTAGTATTGAACAAAGAGGAAGTAAATTTATCAACTTCGGTAAGACATTCAGGTTTTCTTTGGTTTTACAATTCAGAAGCACTTTAGAGATCATTCAGTCTTAACTTTTATATGCAAATAAAGAAATTACAGTTCAGAGATGTAAAAATTATACCATTCATCTGAGGCAGAAATGAGATCAGGGCCCAGATTACTTGACATTTTACCACTAACCACTATTACTACATTGGATGCCTTAAAAATCCATTTATATTTGCAAAATACCAAAAGAAGCACTTTAGCATTTCAAAAACACCATGTAGGCTGGAGATTTAGCTCAGTGATTAGAGTGCTTGCCTCACAAGCACAAGGCCCTGAGTTCGATCCCTGGCACCACAAAAAAAAAAAAAACAAAAACAACAACAACAAAAAAACCACAATGTAGTGATGGCAAAAGATTATATAGCACTATGTCACTAACAAATTATATCCAACTAAAAATGTCTTAACCTAGTTTTTCAGGGTACCTAAATGGCAAAGACTCTCATCTAATTTTCTGCTAAATTTGCTTACACTCCTGCAAACAGAGTAATAAAAACTTCAGTATGTACTACTGTGACACCACAGATCTCAAAGATTTTGAAGCAGTATTTGGTTCAATTGTAGGTGATATTTAATTAGGCCAATGATCTATCAATTTAAAATTCTTTCATATTAACATCAGCTGCACTCTCTTTCGGAACCTAAGAATTAGTTATAAAACTCACTGTTAGTACTGTCAATAGCCCACATAATTCTACAATAAGAAAACCCATCGATAAACACTTTATGTGATGAGATATTTAGTTAATATCTTCAAGCTAGAAGTGTTATGAATATTTTCATAGAAAACAAAAAAAGGCTCATATTTAGATTTTAATGTATGATAGTCTTTATTTACAACTTTATTGGCAGAAAAGAATGGGGAAAACACAGGGCACTGTGGCTGATCCTGTTGGGTTCATGTTCCATGTCAAATGTCCATTGAATTGTCCAAAGATACACAATACTGAACCTGCATGTGCAGTTTCCTTTATAAAGTACAGTGCTCACATTCTAGGCAGTCTTTAAACCACATAAATACAAAGGAAAGGAAATCACTCACTGAAAACTGTGTCAAATGAAGGGTATTTTAAATGTAAATTTATGTTGTTGATAGTAACACATGCCCAATGAAAACCAAAAGCTGGAAAAGCAGGTACACTTTCTACTTGAGTGGACAATTACAACAATCATTTTCTGCAATGACCTTTGTATTTTCAATTTATCATGAACTACTATGAACTTACTATGAGATGTAGCCAAAGTCAGAAGAGAAGACGTGGGGAGAATATTCCGTTTTGGGAAGAGAGTAGGCTCTCCAGAATCAGCATGGGAATGAACATCCTGTTGATTCTAGGTGAAAAAAATGAATGCAGTCAATTTCAACTCATGCTGAGCTGACGTGATCTTTTCCTTGACTTGTTCGAGGTCATTCTTCTAAATCAAGTGTGTTTAATTCTTCTTCTAATTCATCCAGATCTTCCCCGGTGAAAAGGTTTTCATCGACAGGAACAGCCCCGACAGCTCCATTTTGCTGTCCATCCACCTCGCTGTCCTCTTCTAAGTCACTTCGTTCACCATTTTCGGCCCGTCCTCCAGAAGCTTCACTTAATTTGTTTTCTAAAAATGAAAAGTGAGTTCTGTAAGTCCAAGAACAAGAAAGCACTACTCACTAGCAACTGGCAGCCAAGATTCGCCTGGCTCTTCCTCTTGCACAACACTCTTTCTTACTGCAGAAATTTGACTGCTCACTGCAGATGAGATGAAACTTCTGCAACTCTGTTCCCTACATAATCTAGTAATTTGATTTTTAAACAGTCAACTTCCACATAATGTTTTTTTTTGAATAAATGCTTATGGTATATAAGAAGCTACTTGATTTTTGGTTTTGTAAATGATAATTAAATGACCCCAGAAATAATGCAGTGAATGTGAAAGCAGACACACTCAGCTTCACCCGGAGCCGAGCCGTAAGGCAGAGCGAAGCTGCAGGGCGGGGCACCTGCTCGGCACACGGCCTCGGGTCTGACCCAGCATCTCCACCAAAAGGCAAAAAAGCAGCCATTTCCCTTAGGGCTGCAAATGGTTGAGAAAACAAAAATGTTGCTTTGCTTCTGTCCAATGAGAACATTTACATAAAGACAACTTTTAACAGCTTTAGATTTTCAGCTATTTCAAACACTTCTGTTGACATATCCTGGGAAAGTCTCTGATGTACCTGTGACTGTGTCTGTCACTCAAGCCTCCAAAAAGCAGCACAGGAGCCTGCGCAAGGGGAAGAGAGCCCTCTGACAGCGTTCTCTGAGCTCAGCAAGGGGCAGCTTTTCAAGTTAAAACTTGTATTCTGGTACTGTAAAAATAAGGCTTAGGCTTTTCTCTCTCCACTTCTGCCTTAATTAGCACTCCTGCATTTTTCTCCCACAGCAAACATGCTAAACTTTTACCCACCACTTCACACTGCACACTCGAGGTATAATTAGACACAACTGATCCCAACGATCCTGATACTCAAATGCACCCTAGACAGTCTCCCCCCACCCTCACACTTCATCATTATTTATACTTCCAGGTCTTGCTTCCTTCTGTCTTCAACTGTCCTTCCTTTATCAGAGCCCTTCTCTCCCACCTACATATCCTGAAAAGCATCCCTGCCGGTGACAAGGCCCCTCGTCAAAGTTGGGAGAGGTCTGCATTCATTGCCCTTATTCTCCTCCCAGCACTGCAGTCCTGCTGAACACCGGCACCCTATTCCCACAACTCGTTTCCTAACTGCAACCAAGAACTTACTTTCTTTTGCCCAAACTAAAATGCCAGCGTCTACAGTGTGTGTAGAATGTTACTCCGTTTGCTATGCCTGGGTGAACACATTCACTCAGAGACTAATGCGGATGATGTGCAGACCGTTTTCTTCTGCAGACGGCTACACAGTAACCCAGACAACGCCACTTCTGACAACCACAACATCTCAAACTCAGGAGTCCCAAGCTAAACTCACCAACAACATCTCCAAACTTGTTTCTAGCCCCCTTCTTGTTGGTTAATAGTTTCAATACCCACACACAGCATCAACCATTCACTACTTTATACAGGGCCAAATCATATTCTGTGTTACAGTCTGGTACCTGCACACATCTGAATTCGCCACACCCAGCCTTCCGAATTCTTCAGAGTTCTGCAGCAGGCCTCATACTCACCATCCTTATCTGCGGCGTACGTGCTGAATCTCTCGAGACTGGCTACAGTGATGCCTGTTTCATCCACGTCTCTTGGGATGTACAGGCTCAAGTCTATGTCATTGACGCTCATGGAATCATCAACCTTTAATGATGCAGGGAAAAGAAAGGTGTTACAAAGAACAGTTTTCACAAATCACTTTTACCAATGTTTATCTTAATGAAAACAAACTGTCAATCATGCTAAGTGAAAACAAATGGTCAACTACTGCCAAAATTCATTTTTTCCTAAATTTCTTAAAAAGCTCCTTTCACTGTCATCCAATTTGAACAGAGTATATTCTTTCAACTAAACATTTTATGACAACTACTGAACAGTAAGTTACCTGTTTCTACTAAAACTGCCTATAACCAAATGCCTCTCCGCCAATCTCTGGATTTCCTAAGTAGTGCCCCTGTCCTGCTATTGTCACTTTCGGCATAACGCAGTCAACAAGATGAACTTTGTTTTATTTCAGGGGGGAAAGACTGTTTTTACAGCCAGTACAAAGAACACTCTGTTACATACCAGGAACTGTCCTAAACTCCACACAGAACTGTTACAAATACGAACTTCGCATCTCCTAATCTCACCAGCAGCCTGCGACACAGCGGTCACCACTGTGTCCATCCTGCAGACGAGGGCAGGGCTCTACTTCCCACTGCTGGGATGACATGAGTGACTGTTCTGTCTTCAACACCAGGCTGCGGCCAGCGCTCTCCTTACCTCATCAGCACCTGTGCCCTGAGTGTATCGCGTGTCATCTGCTTCCTCGTCGTCGTCATTGACCAGTTCGGGACGGAATTCAAACACCTCGCGACCGCTGATCTGCGCAGACACACAAACATCTCAGCTTAGGAGAAAGTTCAGACATTTCTCAGACACTGATCGTAGGCACACACATGGTGAAACAGGGATGACATCCTGCGAGGCAGATGTTACAAGATGGGACGAGGCTTGGGACTCACCACTAGAGCCTTCCCTGCTTTGAAGTCGGCTTTCCGTCTTTCCATATCTTGCTCAAGTTTATCGATCTTTTCTTGTCTTTTCCTTTTCTTCCATGCAAGAAAAGACTCTAGAGTGATTTTGGTAACATTTGGACCCAGGGCAGAACGCTGCAGAGAGATGAGCACTGAAGTTATGTACGATAGTGTTCAATGGCAGTTTGCTCTGGATGCCATTAACTCCCTGCCTATTAGTGCCCTACGGACATTAAATACGGAATAAAGTAACGTATTTTACTTTACATGACAATGAGTAAAATGAGTGTCTGGAAACCTGCACTTAAACATTTACTCTGAACCACCTTTTCTTCTCATTGTTCAAGTTGAGTACTGAAACTGGTCAGAAAAATGGTTTCAACAGGAACCAACTGCTGAAAACAGTAAAAATTAAAAGCACCGTTAACAATATCAAGTTTTTCGGACAGGGTTTTTAGTCCAAGGATGAAAACATGTAATTGAAAACAATGGATGAGAGGTGTCCCCTTCCACACACAATTAGTGATTAGTATAATGGGAGGGAGAAAAGGTCACTAAGAAAAGGATCTGAAAATAAGTTTGAGCAATATGAGAATGGTCAAAGAACTCAACCTCAAGAAAAGTTTGCTAAGTCAGTACTGAGTACTTCAAATTTGTTACATAGTCCTATAATTAACGTCATTACTGACAAACGTGAATGTCTTGGTTTACATTTAGACATAGAAAAAAAATTAAATTAGAGCAATTTTGAGAAAAGGTCACAGTATCTTTTTCCCTTTCACAGCACACTATTGCCCCCAAGTGGTAAATACTAAAATTCATAGTAAGTACTGCTTTCAGTATTTTTTTTTTTAATAGTAGGAAAAAGATACTAGTTACCTCTCTTTCAATGAGATCTTCTAATGAAATTTCATCTTCTTTCTCTTCTTTCTTTTTATCCTTTTTCAACACAAATCCAGGAGGAAGGGCATGACGATACATACAGTTATCACCCCCTCCAGGGCATACCCAAAACCAGCCATACTTGTTATTTTCGATAGCTTCAAGGAAATGCTTGCAGACCTGTAGAAACAGCGTTATTCAGAAATGATGGCTTGGTGCAGTGTGTTTCCATGATATGTCCTGAAGTACACGAAGAGGTACATGACATTCACATCCTGAAGCTGAGCGCTCTTACATGAAGAAATACATACACAAATTTATCTTAAGAACCTTAATGAAATGGCAAATTTCCTTTTGATAAATATATGTAAAGCTTCTATTTACACACTATCTTAATTTCTGAATTATATAAGGACTTGTGTTAGCATTTGTAAACATAATCGTGAATTCTAAATTTTAAGTAAATCGGCAGATACAAATTTGTTATAAAAAAATAAAACCATGATTTCATTTTGATCCTTCCTCAAAACTACCATGCAGTAAGAAGAAACATTATCTGAATTACCTGACTATATAGGCAAGCTTCTTACATCTGAGAAACAAGGGAACAAGGTTCAAAGCAGCACAAAGGATGGTGACCCTTTGCACCCGAGGAAAAATCACCTAAGAGCACGCAGTGCGCCCCCACCAAGAAAAGAGCTGATGTGAATCTAGCATTTAATGTTTTTCTACACAGTGAGATTTTTCAATACAGTCTCAGAAATAAGTGACCAGTCTTTTGAGGCACATTTTGTAGAATACTAAAATTACTATCAAAAATTCATTTTCGAATTCACATGTTAGTATTTTTAAACTTGTAACTTAAAAAATACTCACCACTATTAAAAAGCAAACAAATTATTAATTGAGTCAGTTTAATAGGTCTCCTTCCATTCACAATTCACAAGAACAAGGAAATAATTCTTATCTAAATACGTGATTGTGTTCATTCATGTCTGAGAAAGTAAGATCACTCCAGCAAATGGCATTTAAAGGACTTCAGTCAATGGTTTTCAAAGACTGTTTTTGAACGACCTAATTTTGTAAAATATAGCTTGTAAATTCCAAGAATAAAGCTTGAGGTACTTCATATTGATGAAGTAAAAATTTCTAATAACCTAAAAAATAATCCAGTAGAAAACAGCAGCACCTTGCCACATAATTTTCCCTAATAATCAATACCACAGCATCTCAATTCAAGAAAAGGACATACTATTTGAGTTTTTGGTTTTTTCTTTTCCGCCTCACCGTGCTTCTTGTTCACTACTTCTTCGAGCTTTTTCTCATCCCAATTATCCATTGTATCTAAATAAAAAAAAGAGATGGAGGTTAAATACATTTTCTCTACTGCACCCTAAACACGTTACCTTCTTAAGCACCTAGAAATACCGTACTGTAAGTCTCATGACCTAACACACGTTCTTTAAAACTAAAGGCAAGTGCACACGGTACTGAGATTATTCAACAAAGCTTCCTAGGGACAGGTTGTCTAGGCAAATGAGAAAATACTAAAGGAAAGAGTAATAGACAAATCTAAAATAAATCAGGGAAAGGGGAAGTAAAATATCTAAGATGTATTACACACATGTATCAACTTTTCATGATAAGTGCAATCATTCTGTACTGCAAACACATACTAGTAAAAAAAAGTTTTTACTTAAAGGAGGTAAATGGTGAATTCAGATTTTTGTGAAAAAGCCCAACTAATTATTCTTTGTGAACACAATACTACTAAGACTGAAATATTTTTCAAGTTATTACGTATTAGTAACAAGTCAAAAATAATACATATTTTTAAGAAAAATTTTACAAAATACCTTTTTCGAGTTCTTCATCTCTTGCATCAATGTAAACACTTCGTTTTTCACATTTTCTCTCCAAAGTCAGATCATGAGAGAACTTGCACTTATCTCCTTTAGTACACTGTCCTTGCTTGAAGAAGGCACACACCACGGATTTGGGATCTGCACCTATGTCAACAGCGTGTGGTACCTGCATTACGATCTGCTAGAGCATAAAGTCTGGCTTGTATCTGGGATATGGCTGCCTTTGGCTAACTTGTCGCTTCCCATTTACTGATGTGAGAGGAAATACCATTATAGGTGACTGGCAAGATATTTCTTTAAAGTTTTTTCTTGAGCATTTAACATTTTTGTTTCTTTTATTCTTATCAAAAAAGGTGGCAGGGCATGGGAAACCGGGCGCAGAGGTCATTCTGCACTCACCTGCCTAGCAGAAGTCAATGAGTATGAGACACAAATATAAACGGAGAGGCGACTGCCAAACACTTGCGGCTGATGGTTTACTCAGCCACAGCTTGGTTGGGGCTACTATCAAAGACTGAGTGTTATAAATCAACTAGTAGGCACAGTCTAAATTGTGCCTTAAGTGTGGGACTAGCAGCTGGAATTATACTGGTACAGTGATATAAATGATATAGCTAATAAACATCAAAACAAATCAAGTGTTTTTTGGGGGTTTGCTGAGGGTTGAACACAGGGACTTGCTAGGCAGGTGCTCAACAACTGAGTTAAATCCCCAACCCCAACAAATCAAGTTTTAAACATGAATTCCATCTGAAAAAACCACCACCTCTCACTGATTTTACCTTTACTTATTTTTTGAGCAGCAACTACAGGTTTGAAGAGCTCATTTAACTCCTGTAATTCTTTCTTCTTGTCATCTTTCTTCAACTTCTTTTCAGCTTCACTTTGTGCTACCTATAATATTCCCATATTCAACACGTAAAATTATTTATAAAACTGTTTTTACTACAGCAAGCACTGATAGAGCAAAGACAGAGGCATATTTATTTATATATAGTCCTTATCTCTTAACACTATGGTGGGGTATATAGTAAATGGTATGGTTAAACTAGTAAACAAAACTGCTAAACCCTATGAATTGTTCTTTCTCTACAAATGGAACTATGCCCACTTAAAAGCATATTCAAAAGTTTATGGCAACCAACATTTATTAAGCATTTACTACATGCTCAGCATTTTTAGCAAATGGTTCTCGAGATATTTTTCCTGTGAAAATATCTATTCCCTAGAAATACACAGATACATTTTGAAGATGAGAAACATCTAGAAATGTATAGTTCCATACAACAGTGACTGTACTACCCAAAATTAACTGGAATGCTTCTGAGGAGAAACACTAGGCTAGGTCAACGTCAGAGATTATCAACTAAGCAAAACACAGAGCACAGTTCTGGGCAATTTACACACCTAATATGATTAGAAGATTCATCCAAACTTAAATATGCCAGGTTCTACGTTAGATGACAGGAAATAAGATGAAAAGACAAAGATGCTTATTTAAAGAAGTTCAGAATCTAGTGGGAAGACAGACATGTCAACAACTATAATTCACAAAGCAAGCCTACAGGGAACAAAGCAAGCCTACAGGACTAAGAAAATCAGATTGAGCTGACAACCTTAGGGATGAGCTCAGAGGAGCAGGGAAGGAATGCAGAAAGAGCTGGCCAGTGCAAAGAAAGGGACCAGGGGACCCAAGTACGAGAAACAGCAAGAAGTACTGACTGTACTGGTACGTAAGGGGTTTAAAGGAAGCAAGTGACAAGATCCAGTTTTATCTTATCAAGATTAGGACAGACTAAGAACCCAAAAATAAAAGCACAGTCCACTGTAACTGCTGTAGGGAAAAAAAAACACAAGAGCTAAAATAGGCATCCTTAGTGAGGATGGAAAGAGAGAGCTACACGTGACAGGACTGACTAAATAGGAAGTGTCAAGAAGGAGAAAGCTAGCATTACTACATGCATGATCAGTGCTGCTGCACGGGACAGGGAATACAGGAGGAACAGGTCTGAGGACGGCAGGCGGAGATGAGCTCAGTTTTGGACATAAAGAGTACGAAATGCTTACAGAGCATTTGGGTGGAGCTATTCAGCAGGCAGCCGCCCTGAACATGGATGCTGATTCCGCCGAAACCAGACACGCTCTGGTCTTAGATAAGTAATTTTAAAATAGCAGCTTACAGATATTAATTGATTAAAATTTGGGGTGTATATAAGATTACTGAAGGACGGCATAAAAAAGTGCCAAGAACAGAAGATAATTCCTTAAAGAATGAGTATTAGCTCAGTACTCAATGAGTCAACAGGACCTAAATAGTCCATTAAAGGGTGTCCACTGATGCTTCTGCATCAAAGAAATCAGTGGAAAGCAGACTAGAACTACAGAGAGAAGAGGAACTGTAGGAAAGGAATGGCGAAATGCTACAATTAGGTCAAAGGCCTCCTGGACTAACTCTGCACTCAGTGGTGAAGCTCAGGCCCCATATGTGGCGTTCCACACTGCAGCTCAGCAGCACTGCAGTCGGCCCTGGGCTTCCTCCTCCCCCATGTGTGAGGGCTGGAAGGTGCAAGGAGGGAGTGGTGTGGATCCAGGCTCGGCCGGCGTCCCCGGCACACAGCCTCCCTCCGGCTACCCAGGGGACCCCGGGGGCTCTGCATGCCCTGGACGGAGATGGGCAGCACTCCAGAGTGGGCTCAGAACCACCCGAGCTGTGATATAACACCTGAGGGGACACAGCCCCTAGCCCCACCAACTCCTTACCTGGAGGGCTAGGAATGTCTGGGGTAAGATGTAAGAGTAAGGACATCTTATAATGCACATGGCCTGTAGCAAGGCACCTCACATTTTCACACCTAACCACTCCCACACATTTTAAGGCTTTCTGAGGTCTGTAACATCTGAAATCACCACTTGAAATACCAAAAGAAAAGCCAGAGAGAAACAGGATTGAACAAGGGGCTTTCTTCTCATCTAACCACCAAAGGAACCCTACTAGGGATAAATGAACTCCAGTAAATAAAAAAAGAACAGTGTCACTAAAGATAACAAAAACCAGGCGTGGTGGTGTGGGCCCATAATCACACCATTCTGGGAGGCTAAGGGAGGAGGATCCCAAGTTCAGGGCCCACCCGGGCAAGAGTGGGAGCATGCCAAAAAAAAAAAAAAAAAAAGTCATGTAACAAAAAAAGGCTTCACACCCAAGTGTACCTGACTCCAAGCTTTACAATACAGCTGTCCTTCAGTATCTGCAAGAGCACTGCTTCTGGGACTACTTCCCTCTCTGAAGGTAGCAAATGAGTGGGTGCTAAGTCTCTTAGACAGTATTTAAAATGTCTAACACGGTGCAAAAGCTACATGAATAGGAGTCATATCATACTGTTTAAGGAATAACAGTAAGAAGGAAAGAAGTCTGTACATGTTCAGTAGAGACAATTGTCCTAGATCAAAAGAGGCTGTACACATCAGCAAAAATGTAACTTTTCTTCTTAAAAAATATTTTTGATTCTTGGTTTGCTGGATCTGAAGATGCAACCCTATGGATATGGAAGGCTGACTACATTTTCTTTCTTCCTGTCTCTCTCTCTCGATCTCTTCTTTTCTTTCAGCGATACTGGGATCTGACCCCAGGGACATCCAGACCCTTAAAATTTTTTTTGTGAGGCAGGGTCTCCTAAGTCACTAAGCTGCCCAGGCTGGGTTGGAACTTGTGATTCTCTTGCTTCAGTCTCCCACAGTGCTGGGATTGACCACATTTCATTAAAGTGGGTTGAGTTAGCAGCTTTGAAGAACAATAGTGTTTGGTGTTAGGATCAAGCTGGGGAGTGACAGGGTGAGGCACTGTTGTGTAGCCAGCACAACTGAGAGAAATTGGTTTCGGAGAGATGTTGGCCATCTGACTAAGACGTGCCCTGGTATTCTTAGATGAGAAAAAGTCTGTTCAACACCTGCAAAATTCTTTTTTCTCTCCTACATTAAAAAGAAAGTGCTGTCAGAAGTTAAGGAAAATGAGACAGGACAGGTTAAAAAAAGTACTTTACGGAAGAAGAAATGCCTAAGAACACCCACAGGGGAACAAAAAGAAGGAATAACATTCTGAGGAGAGGACTTGCCTTAACTGCTAACAGGATACACTACTAGGTCACTTGTATGAACTCACTGTGATACCGCTTTAGGGACAGGCAGAAAAGAGAACCCAGAAAATCCAGAAACAGAACGTAACATATTTGAGACTATGATATGTCAGCAGTGGTGTTTCAATTCAGTGGGGTAAATGATGCTGGTATAAGTGGCTATTCAAAAAACAAACTTATGGACATATGAAATACATTTAAATGACAACTGTAGACTGTAAAAATAAGCTAGACACAGAGCCGGGGATGCAGCTCACTGGTAGAGTGCTTGCCTAGCATGTCCAAGGCCCTGCGTTCAAACTCCAAAACTTTAAAAACAAAACAAAACAAAAAAAACAAGAAAGAAGAGAAAGCTAAACATACTGGACAATATAAAAACTAAAAATCATTAAATAACAAAATAGAATCAAAATGTCACGAATTATTTGCAATACTAACAAAAGGTATCCCTCCACCAATTAGCAAGAAAAAGACAAGTGAAAAAGGATGTGAACAAGCCAGCCACGGAAACGCAGACACAAACGGACAAGCATGATGGAAAGATGAAACAACACACCACACTGTAATGATCACGTCTGCAAATATCAGCCGGAACTTTGGTACTGATCACTCATGCACCGCAAAGGATAATGTGAGGTACTGCAGCCTCTGTGAAGATGTGGCCTGGCAAATGTATTAAAATGAGAAATCCACTTCCCTGGATCTCAATATAGAAGGTTGGTTAGCAGATAATTGATGGCATAGAAATAAAAGTACAGATACATGTTAAGAACAGATATACAAAGACATTTCTTGAGAAGTATTCTTAGCATCACAGTGCTGAGAACAAAGTGATTACTTTTGAGCAGTAAATCAGACAAGATGTAACACCACCCACATCCGACAGAACAGTACATGGCCATCCGAGAACACAGAGAGCTGTATAAAAGTGGCTTGGAAAAATACCCAGGACGTGTTGCTGGCAAAAAAGGTAAGATGCAAAACTTTTACAGTAGGAGTATATTATGAAATACAATTATAATATAAAAAACACTTTTATCTTTGACAGATGCTATACAGTATCACATCCACAAGAAGCAAGTACAAAAATTTACATTTACCTGACGTGGATTTTGCTGACCAAATTTAACTTGATGAGTGACGGCCTTGATGAACTTCTGTTGCTTTGCTCCTTTCTTATTCTTCAGACCGAAAGTTTTGTCCTAAATCAGAAAGGATAGAACATTAAGTTTTAGACTAGTTTTCTCAAAACCTATTATATTTAATACGCCAAATTATTAAACTGTATACAATTCTGTTAATAAAATGAAAATATATCAAACAAAAAAGCAACACTTCATCTAAATCTGGAATACTATTAATATGATAGCAGCTATCAATTATGGAATACTCATTAATGCCCAGTACAAAACACTGAGAAGCCATTGTGTAAGTGTATGTGTGTGTGTGTGTGCGTTTGGGGGTTCTAGTGTGATGGTGTACCTCCAAGATTCACATCCACCTGACCTTAAAGTGACTCTATTTGAAAACAGGTCTTTGCAGATATAATGAGATCACACCAGACTAAAGTGAGCCCCAAATCAAATGACCGGTGTCTCCCTAAAAGGGCAGAGAGAAGGCAAAGCAAAGATAGTAGAAACCAGAGAGACACAGCCATAAGCTAAGGAACACCAAGGACCGCCGGAGACCTCAAGAAACAAGGAAGAAAGGCAGGATTCTTTCCTGCAGCTCCACAGGGACATGGACCAGCTGCCACTTCCATCTTCTAGTCTTCCAACCGCGAGAAACAGAAACACGCAGGGGCTGGTCATTTGTTACAGCAGCCCTATGAAACAATCCAGTGAGCTTTACCCTAACACAAAAAGGTAGCAAGTCTGACAGGAAACCACCAAATACTTGGATTTGAAACCTTTTTTCTTTGTGTCTTCTGTTTCTTTGGAAGGCTCATCCGGCTAGAAAAAAAGCTTGGTGACAAGACCAGAACAGAGAGGAGGGGAGAAGGTATCTCCGCACACACTGAACAGCTCTGCAGGGGCCACTGCCAGGCCACCAGGCTAACCTCAATTCCCCATCTCCTCCGCACCTCCTGCTCCAGGGAACCTGTGGCCCCTTGATTTGTCTGTTGTAGGGAGAACTGTCTGAGTGGTAGATGACAACTGTCAGCCACTCTGCACACTCTTCACCCAGTTTTCAGCTCCTTGTTCTGTGTGCCACCTGACATCCCTGTTGCTGACTTTTCCCACAACTCTGCGGAATTATTCATTTGAGTGGAGCACTCCTGGGTGGGCACTCGGGGCTGACTGCTCTGTTCCCAGTCAGTTTCTGGCACATCCACTCACCACCATCTTCATGTCCGGAAGCTTCCTAATTTCAAAACAGAATGTGCATTTTTCTTTCTCTTTCTCTCACTGATGGGTGGTTTCAGAGAGGAAGAAGAGGAAAAACGTCTTTCTTTTGACGCTCTGAAAGGCATTTAGGCAGACACAAAACAAGTCTGCAGAATGTCAGGATTTGAAAATAGTCAACACACCATAATCTTTATAGAATCTCAAAACCAACGAAATAGATCTTTCACTGTTTTTAAGATTGAAGAGTTTGGCTGGGGATTTGAGTGCTTGCCTTGCAAGCACAAGGCCCTGAGTTTGATCCCCAGCACCACAAAAAAAAAAAATTGAAAAGTTCAAGAGCATTCTGGGTCTAAAAGTCTACTCATGACATAGATTATATCCCAAAATTTTGCTTTCCCTTAAATACCTTCCTTATATTTTAATATCCTGAAACAGTATTACAAAATTCTACATGAATTTTCTGTTGATTATGAATATGAAAAAAAGGCAGTACCTCGAAGCTGAAATTCTCTGCATTAAGAATTCTCTGCACATCTGGTTGTTACAGGTTGTGCAACAGTCCAATTCAAAGGTACGATGGCTAAGCGCAAAGTGATGTATACAGAGATGATCAAGGAGCAGCAACCAACTGAATGGCCACACTTTCTTATTACAAAAAAATGAGCTGTACGAGAGGGACAGGAGACTCTAGATAAAACATGATGCAATACCATGTTCAGATGCTCTGCGAGGTAAGAATGTAGTTACGTGTCAACCTGTGCCCCGTATGTACTATTAGAGAACAAGCCAGCTGTGAGTGAATGAGACCAAGTAGTAAGGTAGATAGTGATGTATGAAAGCTCAGGGAAGAAAGAAGTCCCTGGGGCCCCTGACCCGATGCAAAAGTACTCCCAACAGCAGTTTCTGGTTGAGGTGTATGAATTCCAGACGCCGAAGAAAAATTTTCAGGTTTAACTACACGTTAGCACATATTTACAACACAGTTTAAAGAGACAGTGAGTGAGTTGTATTTCAAAAATCGCTGGAGTTCAGAAATTATCTTTGAAAGAGGGGATATTTATCTAGCAGTTACAAATCATGTGTCTTACTGAGTCATCCTGATAGTCTTATGATATACTGTTGTCTTTCTGTAAAGTCTAGAAACTCAGAAAGGTACAAGTCTTTCAAAGTTATATTGCTAATAAGGAATAGGTTGTACAGTGTAAAGATTTGAGTCTAAACTCATAGGCATGTTGAACCCACAACCGATGGATTGGCCAAGGGTGTTATAACTTAAATAACATACGGAAATTGTTATTTATTACATACTTCATAGGTGGCCCAGGACAATTCCTCTTCATTCACTGAGGCCCAGGCAAGCCAGGTGTGTCCAACCCGTGGGCCATGGATTAGACATCTCTGCTCTAAAGCAAGCCGGATTATCTTCTTTGCCATAGTCTTCTTGTTGGAAAAGTGGGTTTCACTCTTTCCTTTTTAAATTAAAAGACCCACAACACACATGCAATATAGCACTGTGGCTGACAAGGACTTAGGAGCCAGACTGCCTGGGTGTGAATCCCAGCTCCGCTGTTGGCCAGTTTAGTAACTCTGAGCAAGTTATTCAACCTCTGCTTCTGTTTCCTCAACTGATAAAGGGTAATAATACTTATCTGACTATTAAAGGAGCCATGTAAATTTATCGCCTATCATGGCGCAGGTGTCTTTTTCCTTCCTTACCCCGAACAGAGAATTGTGGCTAGGCACCTATGTGCTACCTACTAATGATATATGATACTGACCAAGGCGTATCTGACTCTAAGCAGTCTTTCTTTTTTCTACCATGAAGATCTACATACTTCCCAAAGAAATCTGGTTACATTATCAGGCAGTTCGGTACAGAAAATCTTTGCGAACAACATACTGAAAATCTGGGATACCAATATTACCTCTTGAAAACATTTACAATGTAGACTACTTCAACACAGCCTTTTCCTTTTTTCCCGAGCTCAGGACAGACTTTTACTTACCCGGATTTGGGAGCTGAGGGAGTATGAAAGGCAGGAAAAGGAGGTCACTGGTTACAAATATGGTTAAAACAAAGCTAGGGAAATAGTGGCCCTCACTGGATCAACAAGGTTCCAAAAGTTAGGTTGCAGGAGGACAGTGTGCCTAAGCCTGTTTCAGCAGAACACTTGGGAATCACAACACAAAGGAGTTTAGAAAACAGGCCATAAAAAAAGAATGGCTCCCTGAGGCTCCAAGAACATTAACATACAGTGAAAGTTAAACTTCACTCACAACACTAGCCCTTTATTCCTCATCCCACTCTTAAGTAATCCTGCTCTGATTACACGCCACATGTGCCATGCTCCTTAAAAACTGGGAAGGGCAGGGCAACACTGAACAGCAATTCAAGAAACTGGCTTCCACTGTGTGGGACACTAAGGTAGGCAGTGGGTGGCAATGCTTTACCTCATTAGCTTCCTCCCAATTGGACTGCTGAATGCATTTGCTCCCTGGCTACGCAAAGGACGTTCTGCAACCAATTAATCCAGCTTCAAGTAATCCACAGCAGATTCTAGCTGAAGTTCTCCAGTAATAACCAATTTCTTTTGCTCCATTCTTTATACACTGGGCTCCTGCCTCTATAGGTTCCTATTCCTGTATTACTTCTTTGCTGCTTCAAGTCCTTTGGTGGACATTCTTTATTCACTTGCTCTAAACCCAAAGATTATTTACTTTTTCTATAACCATTCTATTGCTCAAAGTTGACTTCGATTTACTACTAAATGTTAGCTACAAAAAAATGGTAAGATATACCTTTTAGGACCAATGTGTGAACAGCTAAAAGAACTATAACCTCTTTGATACTTTTACTTCCGAAGGAAAATACTTACGCACATAAATTCTGGGGTGTTTGAAAGAGGAAAAGAAAAAAAATGCAGGCAACAAATTATTTCCAGTGGGTAAGAATAAGCATAGACAGTGCAGGCCAGTCTGTAATTATTTCCCCTAACTAGTTTCTTATTTATAACATTAAATATTAGCTGCAATCTAGTAAATATATACACAGAAATATATGCCACAAGGCAGGCACTTTATGTGTATTGATTTCTTTAACTCACAGCTTTATAATAACATATGAGTAAGCTCCACTTTGCAGATCAGAAAGGGACTTCAGATAGATCATGTAATTTGTTCAAAACTACAGAGCAGTGATGGTGAACCTTTTAGTGACAAGTGCCCAAACGATAATCTAAAACCCACTTATTTATTGCAAAGTGCCAATGCTGCAATTAAACCCGAATAGTGAGGTTTTAGTTTAGAAAAAACAACCCACAGATTGACAATTTTTGTCTTAAGAGAAAAAAATTGGTTCACCACCACTGCTATAGAGGTAGGAATTTGAAATAAGACCCTCAAACCCAGTGTACAGGACTCTAAAGCTGGTACTTCATTATATTGCCACCTCTTAAACTGGGGATGTAACTGAGTAGCAGAACTCTTGACTAATTATGTGCAAGGGCTGATCCCTAGTAGCACCAAATTAAATAAATACATAATGCCACCTCTCAGGCATCTTTTTACTTCCTCTACCTACAGAGTTCTCAAAAATCGCATGTTAGCTCTGGGCTGTGGCGCTCACCTGAATCCCAGCACTCAGAGGCTGAGGTAGGATGACAGAGCCCAGACTGAAAATTTACTGATTTATGGAGACTCTGTTTCACAATAAAAATATAAAAAAGGGTTGGGGATGTAGCTCAGTGTGAAGGCCTTGAGTGTGATGCCCAGTAATGGAAAAAAACCAAGATGTATGTTGCTGCTTTTCCACAATCAGTATCTACAACACCAGCAGTGGCAGCAACAAAGGTACAGAAGATGAAACGGGTAGGTGAGACAGTCATTTCTTCTAAAGTCCATCTGAAAGTACTTAAGGAGCTGGGGGTGTACTCAGGGGCGGAATGCATGCTCAGAATGCACAGAGCCCTGGTCTGAGCCCCACTACACACACACACAGGCGCACACCCTTGCTGAAAAGCACATGTTCTCCTTACTATTCACATTGACCAATTCCAGGTCATGGATTTTCATGATCAACATTTCACTTTAAATTTTATGCTTTGGTAGTAAAAATCCTTTCTACTTGGAATTTTGCAAATGTACACAATAAGTGAAAAGGTGCTACTGTATTTCAGACAAAGCCTGACTGTGGCTGTGAGCTAAACGCGCCTCACCTTCCCACAGCCCTTGCAATTGTCATGGAGACAAACTTGGGTGCTAAAAAGAACAAAACGAAAACAAGTTAATTCCATCATTTCTGACACATTTTGTCAGCTAAAGCATGCTGCTGCCTTCTGTCTCATTTTCCTTTGGAGATACTGTCGCTGGTGAAAAGTTTGTTTTTTCTTGTTACCTTACAAATAACCCTATTTGATGGGAGTAGGGGTAGCTCAGGAGCAGAACACGTGCTTAGCATGCAGGAGGCCTGGGTTTAATACAGCACCAAAAAACCCAAAACAAACAAAACGGAAGGTCTTGTTACAAGGTGAATGGAGCCATGTGCATTATCACTTTTAAAACCGATAGGACACTCTCATTTCCATATACGGTTCCTGAAAAAAAAAATTAAGCCTTAGCAAGTAAAATTAGAACTAAAGTTCTATGATGCATAATGCATACTTTAAATTGTCACCTAGGACTTATTTTGACACGGGAACTTTGCTCTGCTACGTTAAGACAACCCTACATGTCCTTCTTGGTTTACACGGCACTGAATGCCATCCTATTATCATCCCCAGAGAACCTCATTTGTGCCAGGAATCCAGACAGTTCAGAAAGGTATTAGTTAGCACAGATGTGAAGGTGATATCATTTTGTTTTCAAATGCCTGGCTATGGGACTACCTGAGTTATAAGAGTACAAACTAACAATGTGAATACAGGACCTACTTCAGAGCTGAAATGTGGCCAAGGTTACTGAAATTTTTCACAAGCATTTAAATCAAATCAGCAGACTTAAAAAAGAAAACATGACATCGGTCCAAGTTCTGACTAGATTTGTACAACGGAACCTGGAGGACTTTCATTGCCATTTTGCAGGGCTGTAATAGCCAAATATTAAATAATCAGTAACAAACATTTCAAAACATTATTCATTTTGGTTGTTTTAATGAAAAGTATTCCATAAATGGCTATCCATAATCCAGATATCTCGTGCAGCAAAATGGTCACAGCCTTTTCCAATTACACCAGAAATTCATGACGTACATTTATTTCAATTATGAGGAAGATTAACAGCAGAAATCCAGACGAAAAATATCATTAAGGCTATCCGGTCCGTTTACGGTGTGTCAAATGCGGTTCACTACCTTAAGTAAACTCACTAACACACCACTGGAAAACATGCTGTTCCTCGGCCATTAAAGGACTACGGGTCCAATACTCCTGTAGTGTATTGAGAAATGGTACTTAGCACTGCCACTGACACAACCTAATCTTTTTAAAAGCGTTATTTTATCTAATACGCCAAACGCTGAGTATCAGACGGTGGACAGCGATCTGAAAGAAATCTCTGCGTTTCATGGCAAAGTTCACAGATAAATCAAGCCACCAAGCAGTAATGCGGTGGCTCGAAAAAATTAACATTATTCCTCCTGGGTAACAGGTAAAAAAACAAGGAAAGCAAAGCGTCGGGAGTCGGCCTTCCAAAGAGTGATGCGAGCGCGCCGAGCACATTCTCCCTCGAC
Organism: Hystrix cristata; assembly: GCA_004026905.1. Classification (NCBI taxonomy): domain Eukaryota; kingdom Metazoa; phylum Chordata; class Mammalia; order Rodentia; family Hystricidae; genus Hystrix; species Hystrix cristata. Next base: position 41,612 of record PVJO010003220.1, on the reverse strand, counting down.
GCAGCCCGAGAAACGCCGTCGAGTTCGAAGACCCGCGAAGGACAAAACCCGGGTCACTTCGCGCGGGTCGGGGACGCCGCGGCGGCGTCACGATGGCGATGGGCGGCAGCGGGCCTCCCCAGGCGCGGGAGAGCGGCAGCGGCCCGGGGCCGCAGGGCACACGCCGGGCCCGGACGCGAACCGCAGCCTCGGGCGCCGCGGGGGGCTCGCGGCACGAGGGGGGAGGGGCGGTACGCACCTCAATAATCTTCTCCTTCTTTTTCTGCTCCGCCTTTTTGCTGCCCCCGGCCTGAGCCTGTTTCTTGGGGGGCATTGCGGAGAGAGGTGGGACCGGCCAGACTTAAGGACAGATGGATGGCGTGGGGGAATTTGGCACCGCAGGAGGAGGAAGACGGGACCGCCGCCGCCGCCGCAGCGTACGGAAAGCGAGCCGCTCATTCGCCGCCGGGTCGCAGCGTTTGCGACAGGTCGGGGTCGCAGAGCATTGTGGGTAGCAAAGAGCGGCGGCCGGCGGCGGAGCTGCGCACGCGCTGCGGCCGAGTCCGGCCGGGAGGGTGCAGGGACCGGACGTGGGAAAGTAGTCACACGTCACGTGTGGTGTCGCCTGCCCCCTGGGCCATTTCTAAGTCGCGGCCCACCAAAGGCTGAATCAGGGCGAGCGGGTGTGTTGGGGGGTGCGCGTCTGTGTCTCTCCGCGCCCTTTTATTGAGGATGGGCGGCTCTTGCCCGTTGTGGCCCCAGTGCAGGGTCGTCTGTGCTGTCTCCACCCCGAGAGATTGCCGAGCAGCCGCAGCAGCTCCGGGCTGCCCTGTGGCCTTGGTTCCCAGTCATCTTCTCGGGCCGGCGGGAAGGGTCTGGAGGGCTGTGCTAGTGCGGCATCTCCACGTTCCTGCGAAGGATCGGGAACAGATGCAAAGAGTTTCTTTCGAAGAGCGTCAGGGGTGGCGTCCCACTCAATGGACCACTCTTTTGTGAACTCCTATTTCCGGACTCTAGGAAGGTGCCCGGATGCTTCCTAAGCACTCCTTTCTAATGCGAATTAGCTAAACGTAGTTTAGCTTATTTTAAGCGCTTGGTAAGTTCAGGAAGTACTTGACACGTTACACAAGTTATTTCATGATCACAACTGCACCGAGGTCATTGTCATTACTGTTTCCGTTGTATAGATGAATCACAAAAATTGGGAGAAGATGCCTAAAGCGATGCCAAGGTCCGAGCCAGGGATTCTAACTTGCCAATCTGACCTCAAAGCCTATGTGACACCTACCGACAGAAAAGTAGGTCAAACTTTAAAAGGGGTCTTAATAGTTCTACAAACAAAAATACTGCCTTTTGAGAATGTACAGTGCTTGGCTATTATTTATGCTACATAGTTGTTAAGCTGCAATGTGTGGTGAGGAATCATCTTTCTAGATAAAGCCTGTAGTCTTTTCCATAGGGAGGAATATATGTGCCACCTTTATTAATGGAATTAGTTGCTTACTGCCTACATAAGATAATGTCAAAGACTCTAACGTGTTTATTATTTGTATGTCTGTGTGTATAAGCATTGTGTTTGTGTATCAATCTGGTCTCCTGTCACAGATTGATGGGCTACCCCCTCTTTTACTTTGTTTTCCTTTTTTTGGTGGGGGGAGGAGACGGCTTATAATTCTTGTCGCAGAACAGAGAACGCAGTCCACTTTCCTCACTATTCAGAGTGTTAACTTCCCATCCATGTGACAAATTCTCCTTATAAACAATTTCTAAGGAGAAAAGATTTATTTTGGCTCAGAAGGTCAGAGGTTTTGGTCCTTCGTCGTGTGTCCTTGTTGCTTTGGTCCTGGGCTGGCACAGTGTCATGGAAGGTGTGCAGCAGAGATGGCAAAGGTGTCTTGTTCACCTGGCAGCAGTGAAGCAAAGAGAGATAGAAAGTGGCTGAGGTTCCAGTACCACTTCGGGGCAGCCACTGGTGACCTAACTTCCCTCCAGTAGATACCACCTATTAGATGTTCCACACCTCCTGATACTGCCATGGCCAGCAACCAGTCCTTTTCCCCAACCTTTTTGCACTAGGAACCAGTTTCCTGGAAGGCAGTTGCTCCGTGTTTTGGGGGGGTTGGCGCTTTCAGTTCCAGAAAGATTCAAAGGAGTGCACAACCTGGATCCCTCAGGGGTGCAGTTCACGGTGGGGTTCCTGCTCCGGTGAGAATGTCACTGATCTGACAGGAGGGCAAGCTCAGGTGCTAAGATGAGCAATGTAGAGCTGCTATACATACAGATGAAGCTCAGCTCCCTGTCTGCTGCTCACTTCCTGGGGGAGATGGGGACCCCTGCTTTAACACGTGTGCCACTGGGGACATTGCAAATCCAAACCACAACACACACTGGTATATAATCTGTTTCTGGGGAAATCTTTAAGACTTCTCATGGGAGTGGAATTAGTTGCCTTTCTCTTCTTACTGCCTCCCAAGATACACTGTAGGCTTTTATTTTTTGAAGAACTTTATTAGTAATCATGATTATAAAACCAATGCATTATAAGTAATAAATATTGGGATGTTAAAAAGAATCCAGGATCCTCATGTTATAATAGTGTATCCGGGACCGTAGTTCTTGACTCCCTTCCTCCCTCTGACCTTTGCTTTTGTTTCTTCCCTGAAGCTGTAATCTGGATAGAGAGAAAAGATCCTTGTCTCAAGTAGAAAACAGCAACTGGTTTTGATAGTCCTCTCCCTTCATACATACATTATTTCATAGTTTAGAAAAACGGAAGTCTCACTTAGCAAATGGCCCTGTTATGAAATAAGACAAATGCCTTTTTGTAGTTTCCCATAGCAAATGGAACAGGCCTGAGAATTCTCTAACTTTTACTTCTATTTTAATTGACTTTAGATTGAAACTAAACTTCCATAAAGTAAGTCTGAGGGCATAATCCAGTGGTTACAAATGCAAATGCACAAGAAAGAAGGGCCGTAAAGTTGAGTATTGGGATGAATGAAGTACATCAGGCAGTAGTGAGAACAGGGTCAAACCCAAGGTAAATGCCCATCATAAAAGAATTGAAAGAAAAATTGTGCCAAACATGGCTTGTTTAATATAGTTGATAGGCTGTGAATTTACTGCCTTGGGTACAGCTGTTTTGATGAACTTTGTATCTGTTAAAATCCATCAAAATATTAATTTTGAATGTAAGTCACTAGGCAATATATTTGGTACTGAAATAGAAATTATTATTTTTGCTGCCCAGAACCTGAAGTTCCTTCCTCTATGTGTGTATGGGACTAATTACTCATTATGTTAAGGTTTCCACTTTAAAAACAGAGGTGCAATTTCTCCTTCTTTCTTACGTAATTGAGGATTGAACAGGTAGATTCTCCCTACAGTCTGCCTCCTATGCCTAGCAGTGGTGGCAAACCTATGGCATGCATGCTGCAGCCAGCCGTTTGTTATCATTGAAAGCTCTAAAAGGTTTGCCACCACTGAGTTAGAGTTTTTATTCTCAAAAGAGTGCAACAAAGACTTAGGCAGAGTTCAAGAGTTCTTCAGGGCACTGGAAGAATATATATATGTTACAAGTCCATTGGTGGCGAGCCAGTGGCAGGCTCCATACCAGACCTTAGTTTCATTCCTGAGTATTATCTCTTGTTTTTTTGTTTCCTATGCCTCATTGTCCAGGTTCTTATAGAGTCAATGGCTAGGTTCCTTTCTAGTTGGAGTTGGTTTTAGTTCTTTGTGGCCAAGAACTCTGTTAATGAGCTGAATTGGATCCCCCAAATTCTCATATGGTGAAGCCTTAACAACTGTTATCTCAGACTGTGACTGTTTGGAGACAGGGCATTTAAAGAAATGATTAAATGAGGCAATTAGGGTGGTCCCTAATCCAGTCTGATTGGTGTCCTTACAAGAGAAGGACATGTGGACACACAAAGAGGCACAAGGGATGCAGGTAGATGAAGGAAGGCAGACCAAATGAAGACATGCCAGAACGTGGCCAGTTGCAAGGCAGGGAGAGAAGCCTCAGAAGTAACCCGTCCATGGTTTTAGACTTCTAGCCTCCAGAGCTAAAAGAAAATGTCTGTTGTTTTAAGCTACACAGTGTGGGCTATTTTGTCATGGTAGCCCCAGAAAACTAATAAGGCCTCTGATTAAGGACCCAATTAGGCTATGGGTGTTGCTACTGTCATGGGCAGAGGCAAGGCTACTAGTTTATCTAATTAAATTCTTGTTATCATTGGGTATATTTACCTGACTGTATAAATTGCTGACCCTTTTTACTGGTATGAAGTGGTACATATTCGGAAGCATTTTGATTTAAATACTGAATGCTTCAACCTACTTCTGATATGTAGTGTCCTTTAAGAAAATATTTCCCTTCAAAATAAACTTCTACCGAGGACTTGCCAGTGTTTCAGTACAGAGTATCAAATTTCTTTTAACTTGTCAGTTTGAATTTCAATACTGTCACCTTCACTTCAACCTATACTGGCAGACAATTTTCTTAAGTGGATGACTTACCTGTTTTTCTTTGAAATATTTCTTTGTGCCATCATGATAATAGTTATTATGGCATTTGTCAGGGAATGAAGATGTACAATTTCCAAATATTTTTTTGCTTCACTGAAGCTAAAACCATTTTCTGTGATTCTCATCAATCATGTCATTTCCCTAGTAGTAGTTTTTTGTGGCTTCCCGTGTCCCTCTGCATTTAATACAAGGCATTCTATACTTTCCTTATCCACTAATGCCTGATTTTTGGCTTCTGTTATTTCAGTTTCTGTTCTCCATTTAAGGCCGGCTTTCCTACTTCCCCTGTCCACACACTACCCACTATGTTGCATGCCTTGCACCTTCTCCTAGTCTTGTATGTATGATCCACAAAAACTAGTATCTACCTTCTATCTGGGTGGCATCATTAGAAACTTTGGTGAACAATTTGATTCTCCTTTAATATCCAAACCCAGTCTAGTCTTAATGATTTCTACCTCTTAAGTATTTCTTTTTTCTGTATTGAACTTTTTTTTTTTTTGGTGCCAGAGATCGAATTCAGGGTCTTACCACTGAGCTAAATTCCCAGCCTGGGCATTCTTTTGAGATGGGCTAGTTATGTAGCCCACAGTGACCTGGAACCTGTGGTCCTTCTGCCTTTAGGCAAATTGCTGAACATCTCTAGGCTTTAGTCTCCTTATATATAAAACAAAAATACTTACACTGTTCCCAGCCCAAAGGGATATTGGGAGGATGAAATAATACAAAGAATATGAATCTCTCTTAGAATGTCTGGAACATATAAGCATGTAATTAATTTGATACTATTATATAATTCAGGGCCTGGCATAAGGAAGACAATTCAGTGTTGACTCATTAATTTCTAAGCCAGTTTACATCAATAAATATTAAGAATATAAAATCAGGAGATTGAGTGACTGGATGTGGGAGCCGGTGGGAAGGAAGTCAGAGTGGGAATGTGTCCAGCATGGGTGTATGACCCATGGTAATCCTAGGGAGATTAGGTAGGCGGTGGGTGGAGTAGATGGGTAAGGGAGAGAGTACTATTGCTAGTTTTGTCCCTCTTGAATTTCAGGGCCCAGTGAGACATCCACCTGGAGAAACCCAGTGGTGTTAGGATGGTTGACTTGGAAACTCAAGAGAAAGTTTGGAGCGTGTGGTTGTCAATGAGAGTGGATTATTCTGGGGCGATTAAATAGGAAAGAAAGAGTGAATTGGAGAACAATGTTTAAAAGACAAGAAGCAGTTCAGGGAGGAAGGTAAGAAGAGACAACTCTGGGAGGGGCACTTAGGGAGAAGAACCTTTTGGGTAGGAGGACTTTGCCAAAATCTGGAAATTTTGCCTCTTGGGTCACCTTTAAACATGTGGGTACTCATTCAGAACTATAGTAAACGATACTGGATATTCAACTTCAGACACTAAAATCTGAAACAAGTGGATGTTTCAAACTATATTGGCCTATACTGCTTTTCTTGTGATAAACATGTGTTTTTGAGGTATTCCAGTTTTGTGATTAGGGTATTGTGTTTAGGGCTTGGTTGCTCTTGCTACACCTGTGGGTTCTCTTCTTCTCCTAGATTTCCACAGCACTTTCTCGTTTTCATGTCATCGGTTCCAGCTCAAAGGCTAGTCATTCCAAATGGCTATCCCTGTCCACCATGTCTAAACAGCCTCTACCTTCTGCCCTAGACCATCTTGATCTTAATCACCTTTTTGATTTTTTAAGAGACTTTCCATAATCTACAATTACTTTCTGGTTTTATTTATTTCTTAATTGGCTCTTGATTGTCTTATACAACTGCATTGACTGTGACTTATGCAACCTGTCTCTTAGAGGAGTTCAATAAACATGTGGTTAAAAATGAGTAATAGGGGTTGGGGATTTAGCTCAGTGGTAGAGTGCTTGCGTAGGCCCTGAGGTCAATCCCTAGCACCTAAAAACAAACAAAACAAAACAAAACAAAACAAAACAAAATTAGTAATGGTTGAGAACTAAGGTAAGAGTTGAGAAGTCTTTCATCATTTGCTTTGTAGGAGTATATTTACTTTTGGTAATTTTTTTATCTGCTGAAAATGAATTAATAAAACTTCTGTGCCAAGATGTTATGAGCACTCAACTCCATCTGGGGAATATTCCAGAAATAATGGTGACATGTAGTCATTACTAAGTGCCAAGATTTCACAGTAGAAGTATAAAATTAATAGATGACACTTCTGAGGATAAAGATCTCTAAGTAAGTGTTCAGAGACATTTGTAGGCTTCTTCCTGTTTTCCTGATGACACCCCAAGTTCTTTTATGGAATACAGATTTGCAGTAGTGTTTTAGGAGTTGTGGAAAATGGGGTGTGGGAATTGTGCAAAAAGTATAAATGCTGATGAAATACTTACTTGTGCTCTTGGTTTGAAAGGCATTTTGGTCTTTTTATTGATGCTGGTTGACAACAAAATACTATTTCAGAAAAAAATTTTAGAACTCTGAAATGGACAGGTACAAGGGGTGATAAAAATAAGGCGTATTTAAATTTAAAAAATTATGACAGTAAAAGACATATTGCCATTAATCCTCTGAAAAGACTCCCCTCATCCCACTCAGTTTGAACAGATCAATCCCATCATTTTTTCCCACTTCCTGAAGCAGTTCTAGAAGTCTTATTTCATGAGTGTCTTTAGTTGTGCTGTTGTGGCTGCCTCTGTATCCTGCATCTGTTCAAAACATTTACCTTTCATGGTTATTTTAATCTCTGGAGTACAGTGCCGGATCCTGTGAATAAGGTGGATGAGGACACAATGTAATATTTTTACGAGGATGGAATTTTGCAACAGCATTTGTCCCATTTTTGATCACACCTTCTAAAGACACTCACTAAAAAGAACTTCCAGATGTGCTTCAGAAAGTGGCATGAAAGATGGGATAAGTATGTTCAAAGCAGGGGGGAATATTTTAAGGGAGATGAATGGTAATGCATCATTTATTGTGATTAAAAACGAAAAAAGTGTGTACATTCACTGTATTTTTTGATCAGGTAGGAATTAAGAATGATTTTGAATTTGGTAACAGGGTTAAAGAGTGAGGGGTGAGGAAGGCAATTTAATTTTGAATGTGCTAGGTTAATGTTCTAGATGGAGATGTAGGAGACAGTTAAAAATACAAACATGAGTTTGTAGAAATAATTTTAGACTCATCCACAGTGTTGGTGATGCTTGAGATCATGGGAGTAGTTGAGATCACCCCAGGCCAGTGAATAGAGTGAGATGGTGAGGGCCAAGGTATGACCCATAATTAGAATAACTTCCAGGAAATCAAATGTAGACATCTGTGATAGTATCAAATATATCCATAAATTAATTGATAATCTTCAAGAGGGTGAAGCTTTTGAGTACTGCTAGAGATAATCATGTGAATTGGTATTTTTAATGTATTTCATTCTATTCTTTCCTATATGTTCTTAGGGGAAAAGAGTATTCTTTTTTAAGAAATATGCCAACTTCTCTTAGAGGAAGACTATTTCCATAGCTTCCTTGAAGCCTATAGATGAGTGTGAATGAAACGCATGTTGATTCACTGCTGAGCACTCTAGGAGTGCTAGAGCCTGACTGTGCAATTTTCTGACTCCTGTTTATTACAGAAGATTAATGGCCTATAAATTAGTTTATTACTCAACTTCCATGAAAGTTTTTCTTTTAATCAACTATAATAAATTTGCAAGTAAATTGGAGTGAGAATTGTGATATATTAACTCAAATGTCAAGTGTAACCAAGACTCCAAAATACACCAGGAAATGAGGTCCTTCAGCAAATGGTCTTCTGCTCCCACTGTGAGGCAAGTTAGCACACACAGATGTGAAAAGCCATTGTGCAAAAATGGTAATGTAAAGGCTGCAACCTTATTTCACTGCTTTGATCAGGTTGTTAATTTCCTAGGGAAATGCAACAGACTTTCCAAATGGAATAAATTTTAGATTAAAAAAAAATCAGAGAAGTTTCTCTAGTATTTATGTGCCAATGCGATGTAAAAATATTTTTTTTCCTGCAATCTTACGGTGTTTCATGGCTTCTTTATCTGATAGCTCCATGTAGGTGGTTATGTGATTGTATGCAGATTCCCTGTGTGGTTCCTAGAAGTAGCAGCTCCAATGGAATCAGTACCACTTGCCACATTCTTAATGTGCTCAAACTGTGATCTAGCTCAAGTGTGGTTACTCAATGAAGTTAGCGTTTGTTTATAGTCCCATATATTTTTTCTTATCTGTCCATTAGATTTTATATAGTATCTCTTGACCTATTTGTCTTCCTCAGAAGACTGATTTCCTCAAGTTTTAGGTGCCCTGTGTCCTCATCAGATCTTCTGGTTTTTCCTCATTACAGTGCCTGCTCCAGAGATATTTGGTCTATGTTCATTGAAAAAATAAATGAATATTGAGCAACTGGCAATATAATGAATTACTCAAAACTTGGTGGGAGCTTAAAACAAAAAACAAGCATCTATCATCTCATACTCTCTTCCTCTCAGAAATCAGGTTGGCTAATTGGGATGTGTAGCTGCATTCAAAGGCTTGCCAGGGCTGTGATCCTATCTGAAGGCTCAGTAGGGAAGATCAACACCCAAACTCACCTAAGTGGTTGTTGACATCATTTGGGTCCTTATGCGATGTTGGAGTAAGTTTCTCATGGGGCCCGGGGTGTCTGATTTTAGGATGGGCTTCTCCATTGGAAAGTTACAGTGTGGTGGCTGCGTTCTGTCACTGATAGCAAGTGAGGGGAAAAGAGAAGGCAAGCAAATTGGACACCAGGATCTTTTTGTAGCATAATCTCGGAGGTGACAGCCTGCCATTTTTGTCACATTCTATTTGTTAAAAGCAAGCCTCTAAATCCAGTCCACTCTGAAGAGGAGAGGAGTACACAAGAGCATGAATACTGGGGCCGGGATCCCTGGATTCCTGAGGGTCATCTTAGAAAGCCCCCACCCTACCGACTGTAATGACTAATATTAAGAAGTTCACAGGCTGATATATGGACTGCCTCTCATTCTCCTCTGCTGAATAAGAATGCATTCTTCTTTTTACACATTAACCAAGATTAAAAAAGACAAAGTTTTAGTGCAGTCTTTTGTCTTGTGCCTGACATTCTGTGTAACACAGGATTCTAGATACTATGTAGAAATATGGTAATAGTAGAGCTAGAAGAGAAGCTAGCAAAACTGTGAGATAGAAATTTTATAACATCTATTTATTAGCATTCTTTCTCTTTCTCTGTCTCTGTTTCTGTCCATCTGTCTCATTTTTTACAACTTGAAAACCATATTACAAATTTTTTGAAAAGTGCTTAATATATAGTGAAAATTCAATAAATCTTAGTTATATTATTGTTAGCATTACTTTTATTCTTCTTTTCTACTGATTCTTTTTTTTTTCCACTGATTCTTTTTGATTCAACTTTTCTCCTATTAGTACAACCAATCTTGGATTAGAGAAACTTGTTGCATCTACCTCTACCCTATCTTGCCAAAAATAAATGATCTTTTCAGCATTCTGTACAACAAGGTGGGAAGTATTTAGAAAGCTTCTTTGCTTCATACTCAAATTCAGTGGTTAGCTCAAGGAAAAGCATTTGTGTAATTGTTTGACTTGGGAGCTGAATTAGTTGCTTTTCTTTTGGAATAGAATTCTTACTTGAAATTATGACACATGAACCATGATTATTCAGACTTAGGTATTTGGCAAATATTTTCTTGAAAAAGAACTAAGTAAGATTATCACTGCATGGAAAACCACTAACATTATTTGTTGCCAATGAAAAAATGCAATCTTTCAAGCAAAATTTAGAGTTTTGGAAAACTTGTATTTATTGCCATGAACTTCACAGCTGCACAAAGACTAAAAGCTTTTCTGTAGACATGATTGGAGGTATTAAGGAATGTGATTTTTACATTATTTTATAATAAGCATTTGGGAGATCTGTGTGACTCATTGAGCTGATACTTTTAAAAAGAGAGATGGATAAGGTTATAAAATCATGTGAGGTCAAAAACGTCTTCAAAGTGAAAAATGAGTTAATGGATTTTATTGTAACAGTATGAAAATTTAATGATACAATTTCAGATTGTACATTATGACCAATCTTTAAAAAACCACAATTTGATGAGTTTTCATTTATTGTCAAATAATACCTTTTGTAATTATCTGAAAAGATATTAACATACAATTGTTTGACAATGTATCTGTGTGTATATATTCAATGAAAATGATATGTTATAAAACAACATATTCTGGATTTTTTTTAAGATCACATCTCACTATGTTGCCTAAGGTGGCCATGAACCTCTGGGCTCAAGTGATCCCCCTGCCTCAGCCTCCCTCAGTAGCTGGGACTACAAGCACATACCACCATTCTGAGCTGAAAACAACATATTCTGAATGCAGAAACAGATATGATTATCATGCAATTTTTGTTATTTATAGATATTAAAGAGATTTGGAACAAACGTAGAGCAATGCTACTCCTTTCATGGATGTTTTTGTTCTAAAAAATATTTTCCACAAAATATGCTATTTATATTAACATGTAATAGTTTGTAATTATTACTATGAAACAAGTAAATATCAAAAGAAGCAATATAAATTTATAAGATAGTAAATACTGAGAGCATAAACCTCATAAATAAAAGCTCCTCAGCATGCCAATAATTTTTAAAGTTCAAAGGGACCCAGAGACCAAGCTGGAGAGCTGCTGCTGTAGATGGCGGCTGACAAGGCAAGATCTGACAGCGAACTCGGTGTCCTCAGTTCAGCAGGCCGGTTTCTGTCTGACTCAGAGAGGCGAAACAAGACAACAAAAACACTCAACACACATCTGCTGTTGTTGACCTCGTTTGCAGAGTCTGAGTCAATTTCCATTAGACACTGTCGTAGTCCAGTCCTGCTGCTATAAGGAAGTACCACCATCCGGGTAATTTGTAAACAAAAGAACTTTGCTTCTCACAGTCCTAGAGGCTGGGAACTTCCAGGTCTCGCCGACACACTCGGTGTCTGGCGAGGGCTCACTTTGTGTTTCAGGATGGCGGCGCCTTGTGGCCGTGTCCTCATATGGCAGGAAAAGAGGGGCAAATGCTGTGTCCTCACATCATGCAAGAGTTGAAAGGGGCAGGCTGGTCCCTGACATTTCCTTTGTAGGGGCTGTGATCCCTTTTTCCCTTGATCACTTCTAAAAAGGCACCAATATTTAATGCTATCACTTTGAGATTTGAGTTCCAACATGAATTTTGTAGACATCAACATTTAAATCATGACAAAAAGGCTCCCATGAGAGTCAGGCCTGTGTGGTAGGATTAGTGGTGTACTGCAGCCAGCTGTTTGACTTGGTTCATAAAAGTGGATCGATAAATTTTTCAGGAATTTTGTGAGCCAGTTGTTAAATACAGCCATTATGGAAAACTGAATTACAGTGAAATAATTTGTATTATAAACAAAGTAATAAATGTTCAGCTCCATCCATGTTCTTAAGGTTATATTTACTGTATGTATGTGGCGGAAAAAGTACATAATTATGTGCTGCTGCCGCATGTGCCTTTCCAACTATGTGCTCGCTGGTGTCTCACGGACAGCTTGAAGTCAACCACCAGGGAGGAAGCTGCAACAGGAAGAAGGCAAATCCTACGAAGTTCGGTTCTTTCTCCCGCCCTGCCCTCCAGAGCACCTGTTGGAAGGCTGTACTTTCAGGGATCATTTCTGTAGTTGGTGACTAGAGAATTTTCTCTGATCGTGTGGAGTACCAGAGCACCTGTTGGTTAACATTTACTAACGTGTCACTTAATTTGATGATTTCTGACACATTAGTTTGATTGTTACTCCTACTGTATTTTATCTTTCCTTTAATTTTAGCAGAAAGTTTAGCCTTTGTTCTTTTTCATCTCTGGGGGAATTTGTGCGAGAATAGATGTTGCTTGAAACTAGCTTGCCTTTGGCTTTTGTTTTATGGGGTGATCTAAGATGCTGAAGAACATTCGGGGTAGGGAGGAACTGAGTTCCTTTCATGGGAGTGAATGATGGAAAATAAATTCTCCAAGACTGAGACTAGAGGTTCATGAATCTCAAGAAAAACAGCGATCAGCTAGACACCCCAGTCTATGCTCGCAGTCCCTAGCTAATTGTGAGGCTGATGCAGGAGGACTGCGAGTTAGAGGTCAGCCTGGGCAATGTAGAAAGAATTTGTCTCAAAATAAAATTTAAATTAGAAGTCTGGAGATGTAGCTCAGTACTCCCTGGGTTCAATCCCCCACTCCTGCCCCTCCTCCCAGAGTGGTGATTGACACCCTGTCCCCTGGCAGTGCCCGTAGGCACTGGCAGTACAAGTGGCTGGATTTGCCCTGCTGCTGTCTTAGGAAGACTGGTGCCAGGGTAATCAGGCTCCCAGCACTGACAGAGATTCTTGTGCTCAGGGTTGATACGGAATGAGCAGAGCTATCTTCCTTTAAGGGCCAAGTGGCCTTAGATAAGGTATCAAGGGAGAAAATATTAAAGAAAGATGAGGAGGCTGCCTGCAAAGTCTAAGGAACTTAATAGAATTTCCTGCTGGTCCCTATGATGGGTGTTTAGAGTTGATAACTTACTTTAAAAGGAATTTGATGTTTCTTGTACATTTATTCGTAGCTACAATTGCAGTGCAGTGAACTCAGTGTCTGAGGGGGTCGGCGTTAGGACCTTCCCTTGGTTAGCAAACTGTACGGTGCTTAAATCCTCCATAACATGGCATAGTATTTGCATCTAATCTCTGGACATCCTTGTTCAGAGAATAATGACAAGAAAAAAATTCTGAATGTGTTCGGTACATACACAGTTTCTTTTTGTAGTGCATTCCATCCTTGGTTGATTGAATGAATGCGTGAGTGCCAGACCTGTTTATGGAGAACGAACAGTGTGTACTACACATTGGTGAGCTACTCCCGAGATGTGGAGGTGACCGATTCAAATTGGCCTCTTTGACTTCAGGGGTGGGCAAGTCTGAAATCTGTAGGGCCGGTACTCAGGCAAGGGGTGACACTGCAGTCTTGAGTCAGAATTCCTTCTCTACTGGGAAATGCCAGGTTTTTATTCTTAAAATTACTTGTATATTTGTTTGTGTCATCATAGACAAAAAGGTCTATTGAAATTTCTACAAGGAATAAACAGGGAGAATAAAAATGTCAGGTATTTTTCTAGTAGCAATTTTCATGAATTAAAATTCCTTAAAAACAGGTTAATTCTTAGAGATAAACATTCATGCTTGTTTTCATCTCTGATTTCATAGAAGTCTATTGAGACTCTGTGTGTAATCTATTAGATTTAGTTCCATTTCTCTTGTTTTCCCAATATTTTTATGTTGATATTTGAAAAACCTTCCATCAACCAGGAAAAAATTCTTATATACAAGCAGATGTGTTGTTATACTTGGAATGGAATGGGAAGTAAAAATTATGTGAATTAATTTGTATCACAGAGGGGTATAACTGAACTTTTTATGGCTCTTTTCTTCCTACAATAGTCCCAAGGTCCTTTTGTTCTTTATAATAAGGCAAAAATAAAAATTTAATCAATAGAAATGAGCTTAGTTCCAAGATAAGAGTTAACCTTGGATCTGAATGATTCTATTGATTTGACTTTATGAACCCAAAGCAGGATTGCATCTAAGGATTAGGGTGTACTTTAGTTTAAAATGAGTGCTTCTTAAGTTGTTGGCAAATAGAGTGGAATTGCCAATAAACTTGGCTGAGACAGGCTCAGACAATAGCTAAGTTTGTACAGAGATAATAACTCAGATAAATATAGGAGTCATAAAATGTTTACTTAAAAAAAAACCTTTCTGCACTGTAATTATCAAAATAAATATCACGAGTAATGAGAAGAGAAGCAAACCAAAACACCTCGAGGACATTCTTGACCTTCAGTGTGTAAAATAAGAGCATGGTTTTAATCATGTTTTCCTCTTAGAGACTATATTCTTCTTCTTTATCTCCTCTCCTTTTTTTTCCTCTGCATAATCTTACAAAATCAAAGTCACCTATAGGAAAGTCGTATTTTTGGGCAGTTTCTCGAATACTTGTCAAAGTTCTGGCCCTGAAACTGTAGATAATGGCGTGAGTGAGTCACTGAAGGTGTGGAGGGTTGTGGGGGAGGAGACGTGGAACCACCCTTGCTCATCCCCCCCTTCCCCACTTCTCTGCTTACCACAGGGCCGCGTTGCAGGCACAGCTCGGCTAGCTAAGTAACCAGTTCATTGCAGAGGAAAAAAAGTTTACAATTGGAGATAATGCAAGTCTGTTTTAAATGTTTTGATGGAGCCCAGTGAGGTTTTAACTGAGCAGAGTTAGTGTATTTTATTTATTTATTTTTGTTGTTTTGTTTGTACCGCCTTCTGGAGACTAAGGATGTAAGCTTGCATAAGGTGTGGCCTCTGCTGTTAGTTTCGTGAGAGATACAGGATATGAAGCGCTTATCTATGCCACGTGGTAGACTTTGCAGCAGAAGTCTACAAAGTGTTCTGAAACCATGTTGCCAAGAACGACTAACTCTGGCCTTAGGATGACAAGAAATGTAACAGAACATAGAAGGAGACCCTACAGTATTTTGAAAATGTGTTAACTTAATAAAAAGTAAGAAAAAGAGACCTCTTTCAAAACCCACAAGTCAAAATCCAAGGGTAATAACCCAACACCAGCATACGCAGAAATATAACAAGAGAGGGACAGATAACACCCTGTATCATAGAAACATGCAAATGAGAGAAACCTATGAGTAACTTTCATGGAATCCTGGAGGGTGTCAGGAGAAAAAAACAGGGAGAAGTTTTTGATTTCGTTTCTTTTCACATAAATTTGTGTATCCAGTCCCGTGCACTTTAGAACATTTTGAGTGTGTTGAGCCTATGGCTTCTCTCAGTGACTCCAGTGAACTCTTTGTACGTAACACATCACAAAATTGCTGAGCCATGTGGCTGCACTTGTTCTTCTAGTCAGCACCACTGAACAGAACAAACCTTCACTGGGAAAAAGCAAAACCTGGGAGAAGCCAACAAAAGTGGGAAAGGTTCACAGAAGTTAAATTTTGCAAAAGGAAAATTTCTGAAGGAAAATTTATTCCAGGGAAAGAAAACCAGGTGTGCAAAGAAAGGCTCCAGGGCAAAGGAAAATTACTCTGTTACAGTTTAGATCTAGAATGTCTTCTGAAGGCCTCGTGTTCTGAGGTGGGGCTTTTGGGAGGTGACTGGATGGTGGGACGCTGTGCCTTCAGTGGATGTATAGCTAACTTACAGCAGTGGGTCCATAGGTAACTGTGCTACTGTGCTGTTAGGAGCTGGACCTGGTCATAAGAGGTAGGCCCTTGGGGGTGTGACTTAGAAAAGTGTCTCTTTCTCCTCAGGGCCTTCCAGGTCTCCATGATGTGAGCAGCCTTCCTCCTCTAGGCCCTTCCACCATGTTGTTTCTGGCTTGGAGCCGGCCAAACACGGAGTAAGAACATGAGCCAAAATAAGCCCTCCTCCTTTAAGCTGTGAGTGTTGGGCATTTTTTTCCACGGTGACAAGAAAGTGACTAAAGCAGTGAGTTTCATGAGAAATAAGTTGAATGGAGGAGCTTTGAGAATCAATGGCAAGACTACACGACACAGCTGATTAAGCACCACTGTTCTTTGAGCTGATCTTTAATGTGAGGACTCTGGAATTTATACTGGTGGTATAAATTTCAGGAGTTCAAGGGAGTAGAGTGGAAAGGTTTCTGATACCAGATGAATTTCTAGATCTTTTCTCTAGAAATGTTATTTAGCGTTCCCAGAGCAAGTGTACTGGTTTATAGGGGTTGGTTTCACCTTTCCACTTGCCTGGGTTTCCTTTTACTGGTTCTCATTTTTCTCCTCTTTATCATTAAAAGTCTGTTGATCTTTGGGTTGGGAGTCTAACTCAGTAGTGCCATGTGTACTTAGCACATGTCAGGCCCTGGGTTACTTCCCAGAACCACAAAACCAAAACCAAAAGCAAAACCAAAACCAAAACAAATGTATACATACATACATGCGTACATACGGAAAGTCTACTGACCTTAAGTGCCAGAGCCAGCACGGAGTAAGAAGACCAAAGAAGACATCACTGCTTTAAATTTAGAAACAGTCTGAGCTGTGACTATTTGATTTACACAGCGCAGCTCTGTAGAGAGATTTATATTAGACTTCAAATAATTTTCTTGTATTTATTTGTTTTGATCATATATGTTGTGATAAAGTACATGCTATATTAAAGTCATAGGAAACCATATGCTATCATAAAGTTATAGTTTGAATTGTTGATTTTGACTCCTTAGATGAATGTTTTTGATGAAAAATTTAAAAGGAATATTAGTAAAATCATAACGTAAAAAAGTGACGTTAAAGAAAGCCGAAAGGCATAGTGTATTGATTTTATATTGTTGTGTAAAACAAATGATCACAGACTTAGCAGTTTGATAAAGTGCACGTTGTCTCTCAGTTGCTGTGTCCAGACTTAGCTTAGTGGTGTCTTAGCTACTTTTCTTGTTGCTGAGACAAAATACCCGGCACCCAAGGCTAAAGGAGGACAGGCTTATTTGGCTCACAGTTTGTACAAGTTTCAGTTGATAGTCAGGTGGCTCTGAGGCAGGGTGGCACGGCAGAGGGGCCTGGCAGAGGAGAAACAGTTCATGGCAGGCAAGAGGCAACAAAGCAGTGAAGTAGCAAACAAGCAGCAAGCAACAAGCGAAGACAGCAGCCCTCTTTCTTTCCCTTATAGTCTATTCACCCTAAGGCCGGGCAGCACTCACGCCTGGGGAGGGCCTTCCCATTATCCACACCCAGAACTATGCCAAACCAATCAGTGGACTAATTTAGTAACTGCACACCCTTGATCCCAGCATCAACACTTAATCGCAGTGTCACACACTCTCGATCCAGCCACCTCTGAAAAGTCCCACATATGAGTGCATGAGGCTTTGGGGGGACATCTAGACACAAGTTTAACCCCTGGGTCCCCTGTTCAGGGTCTCTCAAGGCTGCAGTGAAGCTGCTGAACAGAGCTACAGCCCTCTGCGAGGTTTGGCTCCCGGTCCAAGCTCATTGCTTAATGGCAGAATTGGGCTTCTCACAGCTGGAGGACCCAGGCCTCAGATCCTGGAGACTGCCTGCCATTTCCTGCTGTGAGGTACGCTCTACAACACGGTAGTTTGCTTCTCAGTCAACAGAAGAGCATCTATTGATCCTTTGGATCTCTTTTAAAGGCTTATCTGATGAGGGCAGGCCCCATCCAGCATAGTCTTCCATTAGTTGAACTCAGAGTCAACCAATTAGAGATCTTAATTACATCTACAAAATCTCTTTACCTTTGCCATGTGTATTGGTTAGGGTTCCCTAGAAAAACAGAATCGATAGAACATATATGTGTATGTATGTATATATCTATACGTATGAGATATGACTGAAAAATATGGTGAATGTTTACACTTAAAGATGTGTTACATTAAAAGACACATTCCCATTAATCTCCTCAAAGTACTCCCTCTTTCTTCATACACACTTGTCCCACCATTCTTGCCACTTTCTAAAGCAATCCTGGAAATCTTCTTTTATGACTGTCTGTAGTGGCTGCCTCAATGTTCTGAACCAATTCAAAACGTTACCTTTTATGGTGATTTGACTTTGGGGAAGAGTCAGAAGTCGAATGGTGCCAGAAGCAGTGAATAAAGTATTATGGTTAATGATGACACATCATGATGTTTTTACAAGCCTGCCTTTCTATTGAATGACTCTTGGCTACAGCCGTCACCATATTTTTGATCACACTTCCTAAGGACACTCACAAAAGAGGACTTCCGATGCCGCTTCAGAAAGTGGCAAGAACGATAGACTGTGTCCAAAACAGGACAGAGTATTTTGAGGGCTACTCATGGTAAAGTGCTTTTTGCTTTGTGTAATAAATTTAAAAAGTGTAAATATCACCATGTATTTTGATTGCCCCTGTATCTATATTGATGTAAGGGATGTCTTAGGTAGACATTCAGAGGCAGGAGAGTCCACAGTGTCCGTCTGTACTCTGCGAGACCAGAGGGTCCAGCAGCTGCTCAGTCCAGGAAGCCGGCAGCCACGGACAAGAAGGAACAAAGATGCAGTGCTAGTCGGACACTGAAGGCTGAGACGCTCCCAGCCGGGTCCCTGTGTGGGTCTGTGTTGAAGGGTGAAAAAGCCGCAGTTTGATGTTCATAGGTGATGGCAGCAGCAAAAGACGCACGTGCCCAAGAAGACTGGCTCTCTTCCAATGCAGGTCATCTTCTTCCTCCTCTCCCTTTCCTTCCATCCGGGCACAAGGCTTTTGGATCATGCTACCGACTGTCAGGGCACGCCCTCTGCCTCAGTTTGCTGGAGATGCCCACAGACACACCCAGAAGTGTGCCTTACTAACCTAGCAGGCATTTCTTAATCCCTTTGGGTTGACATATCAGGATTTATGGTCAAACCATCTAATATGTGATGACATCCCATTACATTCACAAGTTCCCTTATGATCACAGGGTGTGGATCAATTGATATGCTTCAGAAATTCTGCCTACCACATGTTAATCTTATGTTACATACCCTTTTACCTGTTTCCTGTTTCTTCAAGTGAGCTGAGAAATTTTGTGATACTTTCGTACTATTAAGCCTCAGGGACTATCACAGTGCTATCGTATAGAAATGTAATGCAAGCCCCAAGTATGAATCGCAGATAAGTTAACTTTAAAATTTCTAGTAGTCACATAGGAAAAGGTAAAATAGAAGCAGATGAAATTATTTTATTTAACTAATATCACCAGAATATTATCATTTCCACATTTCCATGTAATCAAAATACAACATCATTAGTGAGCATTATGGACTGTTTTCAGTTGTTAGGTCTTTGCACAGCGTGTCTGTGTTGGGATTCTTACTTTTTTTTTTAAATTTTTTAATTTTTATTTTATTTTTTTTAATTTTAAACCAAGAACATGTATTGATACATTCTACATACAATGGTCATATTCATTACACTTATTCTGTACCTATACATGATGCATCTTGGTTCTCTCCCCTCTCCCCCACCCCTCCCCTCTGCTCCCTCCCTCCCTATTTACAGCAGGTTCATTCATAATTTTCCATATTTTCCCTTTCCCCTCTCTTTCCCCTGTTGCCTTTCTGCTTTTCCCCTTCTTTCTTTCTAGTACTCCTCTCCTCTGTACACCATCGTCCTTTTATATAATATCTATTACACCTCTTTGTCCTTATTTACAGTTATGGTTTCTCATATCAGAGAAACAATTCGATGTGTGCTCATGAGTGTCCGATTTATTTCACTTAAGAGTATGTTCTCAAGAAACATCCATTTATATATGAATGACTCTAGTTTATCCTTTTTTATGGCAGTGTAGTACTCCATAGTGTAGAAAACCCACATTTTCTTTAGCCATTCGTTGGTTGTTGGGCATTTAGGTTATTTCCAAGACTTAGCTATTACAAATTGTGTTGCTATGAACATGGTGGTGCATACGTCCTTGTGGTATGACGATTTTAATTCTTCTGGGAAGATCCCCAGTAGGGGAATAGCTGGGTCAAATGGAACCTCCAGTTGTAGTTTTTTGAGGAATGATTGCTATGAACATGGTGGTGCATACATCCTTGTGGTATGACGATTTTAATTCTTCCGGGAAGATCCCCAGTAAGGGGAATAGCTGGTGAAATGGGACCTCCAGTTGTAGTTTTTTGAGGAATCTCCATATTGATTTCCACAGTGGCTGGAGCAGTCTGCATTCCCACCAGCCCCGCCAGCATTTGTTATTGGTTGATTTTTCCATATACGCGGTTCTTTCTGGAGTGAGGTGGAATCTTAACATTGTTTTGATTTGCATCTCTAGGATGACTAGTGATGTTGAACATTTCTTCATATATTTATTTGCCATTTTTATTTCTTCATGTGAGAAATGTTTATTCATTTCAGTTGCCCATTTTGGGATCGGGTCTTTAAATTTGGGAGGTTTAATTTTTTTGAGTTCTTTATATATTCTGGATGTTAGACCTTTGTCTGATGGATAGCTAGCAAAAATTTTTTCCCAGTCTGTGGGTTTTTGCCCTACTCTATTGGTGATTTCTTTTGCGGTGCAAAAACTTTTTAATAGCATGTGGTCCCAAGCACTGATTCTTTGTATTGTTTCCTGTGCAGGGATTCTTGCTTTTCAATGGCTCTCTGCACACAGCGCCGAGGGCTGCTGCCGGAAACATCCCGCTATTAGCTGTCTTTCCAGCAGTGTCCACTAGGTGTCACAACGAGGTAACAGCTCTGCGCAAGCAGCGCCAACTTTCCTCACTGCGGACCAGAGTCAAGATTCTCTTTGTGTTTACGTATTTTTTACTTTCTATGTACTTGGGATTTCACTTGAACTTTTTGCTTAGATAATTAAGAAATCAAGCAATTTGGATTATACTCCTTAAATAAGTTCAAATTCAAAATGATTTGTGTTCCAGACCCGCCACTGCGTGCTTTGTCAGTAATTTTATCCTAGGCGAGCTGTTCGGTGAGAGAGCGAGTACAGATTACGCGCGCGCGTACTCAAGACTTAGCAGCATGACAACAATTATTTTAAAGTTAGATCATTTCAAATACCCAAGGAATTTTCATAAGCTCAGAAGCAATTAAATGACTTTTTTACCTTCTCAAATGGCTTAATAGAACAGTTTTTTTTTTTTTTTTTTTTTTTTTTGTGGTGCCGGGGATGGAACTCAGGCCCAAGAACACATTTTTTAAAAATAGAAATCTAAAGTTTTAAAAAGTGACAAAATGTTCTTTTGCAAAATTGCTTGACATTGCCACTATCTGCTGATTTCCAGTAGAAGTTTTTCTTGCATATATAGCGAGCCCCAGTGGGATTATGGTGCTTGTGTTTATTCACACTCATTATTACTTTGAAGAACAAGCAGAATTACTTAAGAATTTTCATTTAGTTATTTGTAGGTTACTATAGGATTCCTTTTTAAACAGGAGAGAAACTGATTTTGTTTTAATATTCTGTAGATTTAATTTTTCTAGCCTTTTATCTTAAATACCTGTTAATAAAACTATATATAATGTATATGTATGCTGTACATATATTTCTTAAACACTTTCTCCTTCAATTTTAGAAAAATTATTAATTTCTAAAATATTTAGAAAATGCAGAAACCATAATGAGAAGATTGAATTTTTATCATTAACTTCCATAAAATAAGGATGGTTTACCTGTACTCTACTTTTACACCAATAATTTAAACCTTCTATGAGTTTCAACTACTTAGTGTTTGTAAGATAAAAATAAACTTTATTTTATCAAGCAACCATAATTATTGCTCACGCATTTCTGTCACCAGTTGACTTCAGAAGAATTACATTGGTCTGAACATTTTAACTCATATGTAAGGAAAGAAGTGCTGTAGCTGTAACTATGTAAGAACATGAAAGAATCATTATGTGGAGGTGTGTAAAATATTTTAAATGAAAACATAAAGTTTAAAATTAGCATAATGTATATTAATTTTTTTGGCTTCCTGTTTCCATTACTACATATATAAACATTTTATAAACTAGATTTCTAGTAAAAGAATCAAGTACATACAAATTTCTTTTGTTGCTCAACTGTTCGGAACTTTTAAAATTTCCTTTGTTTAGAAATTGTAGTAGTGCACGGCAGAAGGTCCGATCTGTTTGTTCTGTTTGGAAGCACGATGCCCAGACAGCCCAAGAGGGGGCAGTCAGCTCCTGTGGTAAATAAACACCTGATGTGGTTACTTGATTAGGCTAGTTCTTCTAATGTGATCTCTTTATTTGAATAAAATCAGCAGCGAAGCAATCGTTAAAAGAATAAAAATTGCTGGAATTCTAAATGTGGATCTCCGTGTCAGTGTGCTTTGGAGAGATTATTGAGAATATTTTACAAGGTAAACAGAATAGATTTCTTTCCCCCTCTTTTCTCTGCCTTCAGAGCAGTGGTTTCTTCCAGAACATTTAGAATTACCTAAGGCAGTAGTACTGAAGAATAGGTTGCATGATTAATGAATATTGCAGAAGTAGTAAAAATTAAACATGTAAAATACTAACAACGTCATTTAGAAATATGCCAGAACTCATAGCTGAAGTTTTTGAGTACTGTACTTTGTTGTTGTTTGTTAGAGAGAGTCTTCAAAATGTAAAAAGAGAATAGCAAATACAGTGAAAATTTTAGCTATATTTCTGCTTTTGGGGAATTTTTGGGAGGCGTTGCTGGGGATCGAACTCAGGGCCTTGTGCTTGTTAGGTAAACACTCTACCACTTGAGCTAAATCCCCAGCCCCACGGGGAGTATTTTAGCCTCTGAATGTATTACTTTGTGTAACATTGAGCTGCTTTGTTGTGGGATTCTGCAGGGTAAATAACTCACTAAGAAACCTATTGTTTTAAGTCATTGTTATGGTTTGAGTAATTTCTCTTAATTCTTTTGCACACCAAGCAAGTGCTCTATCACTGAACTACATCCCGAGCCCTGTGGTTTGCATCTTAATCTTTACCTAAAGGCTGTATGTTGAAGGCTTGGGAACCAGGCTGTGGTGCTCCTGGGGTGCGGTGGGATCTTCATGAGGTGGGACTCAGTGGAAGGGGGTTAGGTCTTTAGCAGTGTGCCGTTGAAGGAAACGCCTAGATCCTGGCCCTTTCTTCTCTCTTTTTGTTTATCAGGGAATATGAAGTGAGCAATTTACCCCGACACGTACTTCCTGCCATGGTGTTCTGTTTCGCCACAGCCCTGGAGTGATGGGGCCAAATGACCATATGCTAGGAAACAGCGAGCCAAAATAAACCTTTCTTCCTTTAAGCTGTTACCTCAGGTATTTCTATCACAGCAACAGAAACATGACTAACAGTCATATACTCCATTATAGCAGTGACCCTAAGAAACACAGGTTCTCTGAATTCCACAGTTTAAACACAGACCTCTCCATCAGTGTGTTACTTTGTAATGCTGTACAACTAATTTTAGCAAACTTTATGGCTTGATAAAAGCAAACCCATTTATTCACAGCTTTCTAAGTCCAAAGTCTGGCCACGACGCATCTCTATTGCCAGTTCCTGGTCTTACAAGGCTAAACTAAACCAAGGTGTTGGTGTAGATGTGTTCTCATCTGAAGCGTTGGTGGTTGTGGCATGATTGGGCTCCTTCTGAACATGGGACTGGAGGGCCATTTCCTTGCTGATAGCTGTGCAGGTACTGCTCTGCACTCTGAGAAGCCGCCCACGCCCCTTGCTGTGTAGCCCTTTCTGAATTAAAAGCCAGCCATGGAGTATCTCCCTCCCATCCAGTGCCTTTCATGCTTTGAATTTTTGTGTGTATGGAAAAGAACCTGGTTACTTTTAAGAGCTCACCTGATTTGGCTAGACTTGCTGAAGATACTCTCCTTATTTTAAGGTCAATTGCTTTAGAACCTTACTTGCGCCAACAAAGTGCCTTTATACTAGCAAGTCGGTTAGTTTGACTAAATGACTCAATGTGTACAACTAGGAACTGGAAATCTTAGAATTCTGCTCCTCCCAACCATGTTGTTTATTACATTTGCAAACATCATTTTAGAAAATACGAAGAACTTCTCATACTGGGATGATAAATTCACTGTTAGAGAAGATCTTTATTTTTTAGGTTGTAATGAGCCACTTATTTCCTAACTAAATTTGTTCTTACAAGTAATTTACCAAAGACAATACTAATAACAAAGAAAATTATCCGGAATGGCCCAAAGAAATAACATAAATGAGATAACCAAGTCTTTGAAACCCCAAATTTTACAGATAACCAACTTTTAAAAGCTTTTTCAGGTACTATTGTTGATCTGCTGGGACTTTGTATTAGAAACAACAGCAGCAATAACAAACAACTTCCTTAGTGCTTTTATTCTGTACCCAGATTTGGGAAGAGCTGGTCCAGAGAAATGATTTGTCTAAGGCCCCTGCTTTGCAGGGGCACAGCCATGGCTAAGATTTTGCTCTAGACATTCGTGTCCAATTCCCTTCATAGTGCTTTCTACCTCTGCTCTTCCATCAACAGGACATGACAAGGGAAACGTCAATCTGTATCTCTCTAAGGTTTGCGGTAAATCAGTACAGGAGGGCCAGCAAACTGTCCCAACTATCTGTCGGGTGTATTTTAAGTGCAGACTTTCTGAACCAGGATTCCGTGCTAGCTCGCTGTCACCACAACAAAGCGCAACCACACAGGCTCAGGATGGAAACACTGCCCTGATTTTTTGCTCATGATCGTGTGGTAGACCGGTCTGCTCTGTTGGGCGCCAGCTGGGCTCCCTCAGGGCTATGTGGTCAGTAGGCAAATCTGATGGGAGCTGGCTGATCTAGCTTGGTTTCGTCTGAGATGACTCAACTTCCCTTTGGCGGTCTTTTGTCACCGGTAGGGTATTCTATGCTTGCGCTCAGGATGCTGGTTCTGGAACAGAGTGGAAGTGTAGGAGAACTCTCGCCGAGTAGGCTGCGAACTGGTGCGTTGTCAGCTGCCTGTAGACTGCACCGCACAGTCTACCGCGTGCCAGTGCTGCAGCGCTTCCAAGGCCGGGGAGCGAGACTCTACGGCTTGAGGAAAGCAGCTGTACGGTCACATTGCAAAGGGTGTCAACTAGGGTGTGTTTTGTTGTATTTTGCAGTCAGTCTACCACAAATGTCATAGCCTGAGCGACTACTTTTTGGTTTACCTTAAGGACTAACTTTTGCAATATAGCCACTAACTCATGCTTTTTGTTAGGATTCAGTTATTTCGAATCTTGGTTTTCTTTTCTTCCTTTTTTTTTTTCTTTTTCTTGGGCACTCTTTGTCATCTTTTCAGGAACAGATATTGACTGCAGTGTTAGAGAACTCTAAAACACTGAAGTTTACTTTTTATAAATTAGAACAATACATGCATATAATAAAAAACAAACAATGACTAAGCAAAAATGCTAGTCTTTCTGGTCAGTAACTAATTTTTAGTAATTTATGTTTTTACTTTTTTGATAGGTTCCCTTTATCTCTAAACAATATTTACTTTGTTATTTATTTATCAACTCCAGATTTTATTAATTGACTTTGCCATAAGGAATCAAAATTTATCTAGTGACATTCTTTCTTTTTCCTTTATTCTCTTATTAATTACATAATGTTTTGCCTTTTAAATTATTTTATACTTCTAAATAACATGCTTTAGCAATGTCATTAGAAGGGTGATATTGGAAATAACCTCACTAAAATATTTTATAGTTTGTATTATCAATATTTTGTTGCCTACTTACTATATGGTAATTAAATTAATATAATCATTTCATTTGATCCTTATAAAAATAATAGGAGGTATTTTTGACTTAATTTTACAGAGGAGGAAATAGGACCAGAGATGTCGATTAACTTTCTTAAAGTCACACAAGTAGTACAGTAAGTGGTACAGTACCAGCTAGAGACGCTGAATATAATTTCAGAGTTACTTTGAGTATACCACACCCCATCTCAGCCATCTGTGCATCTACAAGAAGTCAAGCTTTGTACAAGCAGAGTCTCTGACACATTCTTACCACATTTTGCTCCACTATCATCTTTCAAAAGGGTCAAGAAAGATGAAGGGGAATTGCTACTCTGTGGTTAATTCTACATAAGAGAGAAAAAATCGATTGATGATGTGGAACTGATCTGCAGCTGGAGAGAAAAGTCTGTGGGGTGCTGAGCACAAGCAAGTAGACACAGTAGGTTTTAGAAAATTTCACAAAACTTCAGAAAAATAAGATGGGCATGACACTGTGGTTGGAGATGTAAGTGGAGAGGTGGCTCAGGACGGCTGGGCAGTTTCGAAGGTGCATGCAGAATGAGTAACGTACTCTGCTGATAATGAGTAGGGTCTGCAATGGGAGAAGCCAGTGTGAATAAAATACCGAAGGGCGGCTTTAAAATGCTGGCAGGAAGAAAATAAATACAAAGAGTGGCTCGGGTCTGTAAGTGTGGTGGGTGACTAAAGCTTATAATGCATACTCTTTTAGAAATATGCTACAAAAACTTTAAAAATGATACTAAAACTTATTTTGAGGAAGGAAAAAGGAGAATGAAGAAAGGGCAGGTTTGCTTTTTGGAGCAGTTGGGATAGTGTTAACAGAAAGCATAGCTATTCAATGGATATTTTGCACCTCTTTTACCAAGTAAAAGGGATTCAAATTACAAAGACAACATAATTAAGAAGGAACTGAATTCAAATATCGATGAAAAGAATAAAAGAATAGTCCCATCAGTGAATTCCTCTCCTTGGGTTGGCTGAATCATATTTCAAAATATAAACAGGACTTTGAATATGTGATCAAACTGGTGCAGGAAACTGTTGAGGAATGATAAAAATTGAGAAGTAACAAAAAGTTAGTGATCACCCACTTATTTTTAAAATAAGCACCTACTTTGGGAGCTGGAGGTGTGAAGATTGGAAGTTAAAGCCCGGACAACTTAGTGATTCTCTGTCTCAAGAAAAAACAAAATGAAAGAACAACAACAACAAAAAAAAAGAGAAATGGACTTGGAATGTAGCTCAAGGTGAATCCCCAGTACTGGAGGCAGGATAAAGACTTAAATATAAACAAGTTCGATTTTTAGGGTACTGAAATGAGTATTAAAAATGAATAAATGAATACTAAAAATTACAGTCTGATAAATGGATTCTGAGCAAAATGTTGAGGGTTCTGTTAACCAAGTCATGAAAAGTGAGCTCAATTGGGCCACGATCAGTTCATTCCAAATTAGCTTTTCTTTTGTCCATCCTTCCACGCCTTGCTTTTCGATGTTGAGAAAAGATATTCCATGATGCACAAGTGGTGTAGAGCACAAAACGATCCTGACAAAGTGCAACTGGTTTCTCCAATTCTGAAAAAAACAGAAGATAATAACCCTAAGGTTTTGATTGTGTATAAACACATGACAACAATAATCATCTTCAAGTTTAATTTGGATGTAGCCTAATGATCACACATCCTAATTATGGAGTCTTTTCAAAGGAGAGAGCACATTTCAAATAACAATCGCTTAATGACATTTCTGTTTTTGTCTCATGTTGATTTATTTATTCAGCAGACCTTTATTAAATTCACTTCTAGGTACCAGACTGTGCGAGATGCTAGAAATACAAAGATGACAAGAGGCCCAAATCTTGAAGTTTCAATTTTAGCGATAGTGATAAAAATATAAAAAAATTACTGCAATGTTATATTATGATAACATAACAAAATAATGTGTATTAATAAAAATACTTACAAGAAGTATTGTAATAAATCTACATAGAGCAGTGGGAATATAGAAGAAACGACTGTTACTTTTGCCTTGATACAATGAGGATTTTAGAACAAAGGATTTCCAGAATCCCACCTGACCCCCACCAGCCACACTCTGCACTATTAGATATTCCAGAACAGTTGCTTTCACATCTGACCTCAAACATACTAAGAAATAAATATTACATCCTTTCGTGTAAGTTATAAATAAAGTTTAAATTTCATGAAGTAACATCTATATTTACTATAGGCAGTGGACTCATATTTTCCATCTCATTCCATGCCATTCCAGTCTTTTAGAAACATTGGTGCAACTCTGGATACTGATTTAACAAATCCCTAATTGGTCTTGAGCCATGGTTTGAAAAAAATTGCACTAGGGTGTATCTCCCTGATGCTTGTATCAGTGGTATTTAGCACAGAACCTAAAGATTTCCTGATGATAGACCCATGAAATTTTTAAAGATACCGCAGACATAAATTCTAACATAGGTAAAAGGATGCTGCTTTCAGCATAGGATTTCCTAAATTCTCATTTTAAGAAGTAGTGTATGCCAGGAGCCATGAATTGAGTTAAAAATAAAAGGCTGCAAAAGCTTATTGTGTTGCATGCTGTAATCCTACTAATACCACTGTGACTTATCCACATGCAGCCAGGGGGAACCTCCTGACAAATTCTCAATTAACACAAGCATTTCTGAGCTCCTAGTGTATTAAAAGCTTTATCACTTTCAACATGGAAGTAGAATAGAAGCTAAATATTCAGAGTCTGTAAAGAAGCACAAACTTTTATTGGATATTACTTACATGTGGGAAAAAGTTGAATGTTTAAGTAACTGTCCAGATATAAACTAGTAAGTCAAAAGAAAATGATTTTTCTTTAATGTGAGTAGCAAAGTCTTAAAGCCCCACTGCAATATTGAATAAATATTAAAAATGCTAATAAGGGGCTGGGGATTTAGCTCAGTGGTTAGAGTGCGAACCACTGTATACAGATAGGTGAAGAACAGTATGAAAGTAGAATTTATATGTAGGTAAAGAATAGTATGAAATTAGAATTTATATGATAGACCTTTGCATTTATATAAATATTTCTCAGGCAACTTTCATTGCCCTCTTCTCACATTCTCAGCTAAATTTTTAAATTTCTACCTCTTTTAGTCAAGCTTTGTCCATATTGTAGCACTGAGGGGTTTTTGCTTCAATTACTAATGATTGCATCGCTGTCCCTTTCAAAGGGTACGTCAGGTGTCCTATTTCTTACCAAATCGCTTCCATTCGATATTTCAGTTAGTACTGAGGTTGTCCTCTTCCTTGGCGTCTTTGATACCATTCTTTTCTAGTTGTCTTTCTGTGTTTTCCTGGCAGTCAGTTCTTGGATTTTTTTTCCCCAGATTCTTTCTACTTGCACCTTCAATTTTTATATCTACTCTCATTTTAAATAGTCTTTCTGAGAAATCTCAATTACCTTCAAGTATTATTGGAACTCAAGTGGATTTTTTTTTTTTTTTCGGTGCTGGGGATTGAACTCAGGGCCTTGTGCTTGTGAAGCAAGCATTCTAACCACTGAGTCAAGTGGATTTTAAATCTACATCACCAGCCCAAATATCTCTTTGGAAATACAGACGCGTACGTTTATCAAACTGCTTCCTAAGTACAATTCCTACCTCCTGTCATGAGAGCTCATCCAACTTTACATAGTTGAAAAATACTTATTTCTGTCTCCTTGCCCTTCTTTCCAATTCGAAGGACTCTAGTTTTTCCACGTCATGCTTTGGTTAATTATTATGGATTTTTCCTTTTACCTTCCTCCATCTAATTTTGCCTAGGACAGTTTTTCTAGACAATAAATATTACTTGAGTATCCCCATAGTTCCCATATCATCTAAGGTTGTCCAGAAAACAGAACCACTTTAGGTGGAAGATATTTAATACAGAAAATTAAACACAACACTTGTGGAGGTTTGAGAGAGGAAGAGTCAGAAGAAACTGCTTTGGGTATCTAGCAAATCCAGAAAAGCAAGGTTTAGGGAAGTTGGTGCCAATGAACTCAGCTTACTCCTGTGCTGAAGATAGTCATGGGTTCTGTTATCATTTTGGATTTTGGTCAACTCTGAGCACTCCCCAAAGCATTGTGGGTTCAGTTCCTGCACTTTCAGAAGCTGCCTGCTGATGTGGGGTCCTTAGCTGTCTGAGGCTATGAGTGGGGTGATGCTGCATGTGGGGCAGTGCACGAGTGTTGGAGGAAAAGGCCCCAGGAGCAACCTTCCCCCAGGAGGGCAATGAAACACAGCAGCTTCTGCCCCTCGGGGGACGGTTCTGACTTGGCTCTACTGAGTCCCTCAGAGATGGTTTCAGGGTTGAGCCTGGACTACAGCTGTAGTGCACACGGCAGGGGCCTTTCATTGTCTTTCTTCCCACCCCTTTGCCACTTCTCTGCTCTGTCCTGCCTCTGGGTCAGCTCCGGTATAAGCTATTTGGGCTCTAATTATTGCTTGCAGTATAAGACACATGTTTTGTGCTTTGCTTCTGGAGGAGGACAAAACTCCTCTTTTCAGTCTTTCACATTTCTTGAAAGCGATTCTTCTGGCAGAATTTAATTTCTGAAACTGCTGGTAAGAGTGTCTGAGAAATGTAGTGTTTAGACTCCCAATACTCATGGAAAGGGTACTGTTTACTCAGAAAGGAAAGGGTGATGTTGACTATCTTTGATCACATATTGATGACATTAATTATATTTCAAAATGTAATAATATATTCATATGGCCCATGAGATTAAATATTATTCCCTTGAGTACAAATGTAGATGGCCTTGCATAGCATACATCATTCAAATTTGAGCTATGGACTCTTAGACAATAGCACCTATATCCTGCAGCGTAATGCAGTCGTCTCTTACACACAGAACATACTCACCACCTCCTCGGAAAGGGAAGATACAACGCGTTTCTAATAGATGTTATTCTTTTCTTGCTTACTTACTTACAAATGTTCTCAGGGTATTGTGTAGACTAAATCCTAAATTGAAACATTCCAGTTTGCTACACGTGAATTCTCGAAAAGGTCTAGATGGTTTTGCACAGTCCTCTTAGCATGGTTTCCTTCTCACCACACACTGTGCTCTCCTCCTTGTTGATTCCAGCCGCACAGGCCTTCCTCGGCTCCACCGTGTTCCCGGGGTGCGCTCCCGCCCCAGGCATCCTCTGTGCTCTTTCTGATATTCCAAGTGAATGTAACCATCTTCTGAGTCTGGTTAATTCATTTTTCCCACCTTACTTCAAAAGTCATTTTCTCAGGAGGCTTCCCTAACCTCATGATTATGCCGAAGTCCGTAATTGTTTATGTACGCACATTCATACGTGAGTAAAGCATGTATATGTACACACATGATTACAGGGTGCCTCCATTACCTAATTGTGATTGGTTGATGGTGCTTGTCCTCTTAGACTGTGTTGCATCATCACTTATATTTGTAATTTTTTTGCTCATTATTATAACCCCAGCATTTATAATAGTGCCTAGCATACGTACATGTCAAATTGGTTAAATGAATTAAGGCAAAGGATTATGAAACAATTTCTAAGGATTATTGAAATTTGCATAAACTCTATTAGGTTGTTATATATTATATTCTTTGTTGTTATTTTTATTTTATTATTTTATTTTATTTTTATTAGTACATGTTTGCAGTACATAATTACATTCCTTGTGTGGAGTTGGTGCATGTACATACCGTGTCTTAATTCTTTTTTTATCCCCTTCCCCTCCTTCGCCCCTCCCTCCCTCCATCTCTTGATCCCTTTCCCCTTTGAAGGATCTGTCTCCCTATTTCCTATTGTCTGTCTTTTATTTTAGTCTCTATAATTTGAATTTCTTGTGTAAGAGAAACAATGTGATCTTTAAGCTTGTGTGTCTGATTTATTTCACTTAACATTATGGTTTTAAGGTATTTTCATTTTCCTAAAAATGATTCACAGCAGGATACTACTCTTCCATAGAGAAAGATACATATTATATTTTTCTTAGAATTCTTTTTTTTTCTTCAAGCAATGCTTGTTAGTTGTAATTTTCAGTGATTCCAGAAAGGGCACTTTTATCAGTTTATCATCTCTTAGTTATGATTTTTAAACTATTCTTGATTTTAAATAATAAATTACTATTTTAATGTCATTTAAACAATGATATACCGATTTTGGGTTTCACATTTAATCCAATAATATACAGCAAAGCATACTTGCGTCAGCAACAGTTTCTGACCTATGATGTTGCAATAATTAGACCTTAAGATACACATGGATTCTAGTATAAAAAAAGTCATTTCTAGTTCTTGATAGAGGAAGTTAGTAGTGATGTTTCCCCAACTCCCCAAATTTACTTTAGATGAATTGGCTCCGGGCCACTGTCCCCATTGAATTGATCTCATTCAGGATAGCGAGAGCTTTTTCACTTTGAAAGTTTAGACTGGGTTTTATTCATTTTTGTATTTCCGAAACCTAGAAAGAGTCTTGGCACTTACTAGCAAGCTCAAATGTCAAAGGCCAGTCCAAGTTCATGGACTGATACACAGTATGACTCTAATTTGGTTCAAGTCGCAGTCTCTTACATTTTCTGCTAAGTCTGCAATGGAGAATACAAAGGTAACCTACCATCACTTCTGTGGATGTGAATGGATAAGCTGCCAAACTTCCATAGCTCCTCATTGAAATGTGCCTTTAGTTTGGTAATCAAGAACTCAAAATGTGGAAGGGGAGACAAGAAACTGTGGGACAGGGGCCGCATCAACTAGGTGAACGGCCAGGTCAACGTGCAATACTTCACCACACGTCCAACCTCTATTCTTGTGTCAGGCCAGGTTAGCATATCACGATGTGAAGGGGACACAGTAAATGCTGAATGAAGTCAAACTTGTTTTGTTCTTTATTCTATAGGATAGTTTTCCATACTTTTGCTGGCGAACATATGCCATGTTATATGTACAGTCATGCATTGCTTAATAACAGGGCACGTTCTAAGAAACATGTTATTAGTCAATTTTTCTTGTTGTGCTAATATCATAGAGTATATTTGCACAAACCTAGATGGTATAGTCCACTGATGGTGAACCTTTTACAGCTTTGAGTGGTTACAAACAGCCAGCTACGGAACCCGTGCCATAGCTTTGCCACCACTGGTATAGTCTATTCACACGTAGGCTATATGACGCATTCCATATGTTATATGTAGTCCATTGTCTCCTGAGATGTTGTTATGTGGTATATACCTATTGTAATGTGTACACATAATAGTGTATATACATATATATAATAGTATATTTAACAGCTTAATGTTTATGCTTTTAAAAATGAATTTCTTATAAATAGTAGTCAGTAATAGATACCTTTTTGCTGGGAAAATGCATGATTTATTGCTTTTGAATATATGTGATTCTGGAATTATACCTTTGCATATATCTGAAAGTTGATGCAATTGCAAAGTTATGCGGGTTTATGCTTTTTATAAAACTCACAGATGTTATAATTTGTATGATTGTATAGATTTTGGCATTTTAATGAAATTTGAATAATCAATAAAGGAGAGTTTAGAATAGATAACAAAGACCTACCACAATTTTAGTTTTATGCTGGATTAAAAATATAATTTTGTATTGGTGAGAAAAATTTATTTAATCGTCACACAGTTTTTTTTTTTTTGGCAACAAAATGCCATGTAGGTTAAAGAATTTTTGTGTTTGATTTTTAAAAACTTTTATTTTGAATAAAGTAGTCTCCCTATCCTTGGGAGGATATATTAAAAGGCTTCCTGTTGGTGCCCTAAAGTAAACGGTAGTACTAAACCCTAAATATACTGTTTTTCCTGTACAAACATACTTATGACACATTTCGTTTATAAATTAGGCATTGTAGGTTATTAAGACCTAACAATAAAATGGAATCATTTTAATAAAATACTATAATAAACATAAGTGTGACTGTTCAAAATATTTTTTACACTATAAATGTAGCATACCTGGAATATGATTTTTTTTCTTTCCTTGTTGAGCACTTTCACTTTTTAACTTAAAGGATGCACTTTACAGCTTTCGTTTGGCATATCTGAATTGCCAGCATCATTGCACTTCTACTCTGTTACCAAGTAAATAAGGCTATCGCGAGCACAAGCTCTGTGTGTGATACCGCGACAGTCAATCTGACATCTGAGACGGCTACTCAATGACTAGCAGGTGGTGGGTGGTGCCCACAGTGTGGGGAAAGGGATGATTCCTGTCCTGGGAGGGATAGAGCAGGATACTGAGACATTTCATTGTGTTACTCAGAATGGCACATAGTTTAAAACTTAGGAATTATTTCTGGAACTTGTCATTTAGTATTTTTGCCGTTGACCATTCAGGTAACTGAAATCATGAAAAATGAAACTGCTAATACGAGGCATCGATGCTCTACTACATGCTATGTTGCTTATTCTCTCAATGTGTAAGAAAACTGAGCAAGAAATAGGATGGTTTATTTTTCCCTCTGGATCAAATCCTAAATCTTAGTACTAAAAATAATAGAAAACAGACATTTGCAGCCACCCTTTGTTCCCCTCCATGTATCGTCTTGTCTAGAAGTGGAAGTACATATTCTTAGCAGCCTCTAATAATTCCCTTACTTAAAAAATACATATTGAAAAGGACACTGGAGTTATCATTACAAGCAATCTTTTGTATTTTAAGCATCCACCAGGTACAGAAAATGTAGAATAATGTTTTTCCAATTTTGGTCTGAAAGATTCCTTAGACAAAACAAGAACCATAAAATGATAAATTAGATTTTTCAAAAATTGAAAACCACTGCATCGAAAGGACATCATTAAGAACATGAGTGGAAATTCATAGATGTGAAAATATATGCAACACATACATTTATAAATGGTATTAGAGTATTTAAAGAATTTCTAAAAAGTTGATAGTTTTCATATAGGTCTATGACCCTTCTCAAATTAATTCTTGAATACTGTGCAAAGGACATTTGAAGTTTGGTTTCTTTTTTGTCCACATCAGTATCCAGATGTTCCTGTACTTTCTGTTAAAATTAGTTTCCTTTCCCATTGGATTACTTCGATGTTTTTGTAAAAATAGGCCATGTGACTGTGACTATTTCTGCGCTCTCAATTCTGTCCCAAAGATCTCTCTGTCCTTAGACCAGCACCACTGTGTCTTGATTACTGTAATTTTTATAGTAAGTTTGGAAGTCAGGTAATGTGAATACTCTCATTTTGTCCTTATTTTTCAAAATGATTTTGGCGATTTTTGGGCCTTTGCATTCTCACGCAGGTTGTACAAAGAGCTCTATCAGTTTCTACATAAAGAACACTGACTGCCGTGTTCCGTGTGGGCTCCGCGACTTTGTGCAGCGCTGGACGGTGCCTCCAGACCGGAGCCCGGGTGACTGCAGGACTCGCCTCGGGATTCCTTCCTCTCTCGGGTTACAGTTTTGTGGTATCTCTTGCCAAATGACTAACTTCTGATGCATCACATATTTTGTCCAGTTTTATAGTGTTTAAAGCAAGATATTTAGTGCCAGTTATTCAGTCACAGTTCGAAGCAGAAAAATAGCATAAAATTTAGCTTAGAATTATACAAAAAATGCAGGAGACTGTTGTATGGGAAATGCGACTGTCCTTACGTTCTAATTAGGATGCAAATAAATGTAAATTAGAATGATGAGGCTCTAAGACTGTGTAAACAGGACAAGCTATTTAAAACAGAAGCTTAAAAAAAACAAGAGAATTTGTGGTTGAATAAATGAATATTGCTTTTCACTGTCAGAATTTTTTGTTTGCTGACCATTTGGATAGCTTAAGGCAACTGAACCATTTCTTCTGAATTGGCTTAACTAAGTTTTTTTTCTTCTGGAAACTGGGAATTAGTCTGGTATTATGACTAAAAGTCTGTTTTGAATGTGTTTTACATTGATGCCCTATTTTATCTTGTGTGTATTTGCCAGCAATGATAGTAGGCCATTACTTAGTGACTTCGCCAGTTTGAATATTTCATGGGTGAACCATCTGGATTATAGTTTATACTTTATTTGTGTAAACATGGGGGAAAATCTCCCATTGAGAACAGAAATTTGATTTTATCATTTGAAGCCGCGAAAATAGATAGTCCCCATACATCATTTAAAACTTTAAAATCTTCTATAGAAATATGTAGTACATGCTGGAATTTGCCTCTAATTTTTTTAACTTTATTTTTATTAACACACAATACATTTAATGGTTTTAACACACATACAGAAACATAAAAACAGATACTTATGATGAACTGTCAAACATTCAGTTGGTTAAAGCCACAAGTCAATTGAATTGAAGTGTAGTTAGTTAGAAAGGTATTATTTGATGGTTCCTAAAGACACCATCCTATAGTTTACTCAGGAAAATGATGAAACTTGAATATTTTAGAAAAACTAAGCATAAACTATAATTGTTTATCCAGTTACTGGGTAATTCGGAACTTTCTGTGGGCCACAAAATTCTATCTTGGCTCATATGTAGAAGCAGGTTGATTCCGCAGAAGTAGAGAATAGAACACATAATAGGCACTAAAGGTGAAGAGAAGAAGGGTGGGGACAGAAGGAGCCTGGATAATGAGTATGAACCAGGAGTTACATAGGAGGAATAAGTTCTAATGTTCTACAGCACAGTACAGTGACTAGAGTTCACAACAATTTGATACCTATAAAGAACCAGAAGGGAAGAGTTCAAAGCTTCCCAACTCAAAGAAATGATAAATATTTAAAGAGATGTAAATGCTAATTACCCTAATTTGAACATTACACATTGTATACATGTATTGAATTATCATACTCTACCCTTCAAATAATTATAATTATTAAATGAAAAATAATACTTTGGGTTTCTAATAAGTATTTTATTCTTCATATATGTTGAAAGATAACGCAGAATCTACCTAAAAGCCAGTGTTAAGGCATACTAAAATCTTTTTCATATTGCATTTATAAATAATTTTGTGTTCCTTTGTATCCAGATGTCCCGTAAAAGAACACAAAATGGGAGTGTGGAGGAAAAATGAGTTTAGGAGACAATTTGAAAGTAAAATACATATGTCCTTGAGACCAGAATAAATAGGATTTTGTGATCTGTAAACTTCCACAATTTAATCTTGAGGGAAAATGAGAGTGGAGATGGTGCATTCAAACTTTAATTAATTTATTTTAAAAACATTGATCGAGTTCCCACTATGTCTCATTTAGCACGGCAACACTCTGGGGATAAAAGATGACTAACTCAGGATTCCTTTCCATAGGAAGGTCACAGTCTGATAGAAGAGGTAAAAATGCATCCAATCAACGATAACACAATGTAATACATTATGGTTTAGTGCTCCACCACCGATATATTTAATGTACCGAGGGAAGACAGACGAGTGAACAACTAATTATACTGGGGAAAGCTTCTGCGAAGACTCCAGAGATGTAGTGTCTCTAACATTAAAAAGGATCTTTTCTGGGAGGAATACGTGGCCAACACGGATCAAGTTGGGAGTGGTGTGAGCATGGGTCGGCAGTAAAGGAGGAAGATATGAGTGGAGATGAGGAAATGGTTTGGTATGCATGAATTTAAAGAATCTGCTGGAGGAGTAGTGGGGGACCATCTTGAAAAGCTAAACTGTGGCTAGTTTGTACTGGCTTTGTATATAAATGTTTGGACTTTATCTTTTAGGTTGCTGGTGACCATTAGAAATTTCTAAAAGGAGACTAACAGGAATAGATTTATATTTTTATCAGATAACTCCAGAGTAGGCTAGATTGTGGACAGTTACTCAGGAGCGTGGACAAGATGGCAGAGTGGGATGATAGGGAAATGAGGAAGGTATGGGATAAACATAAGAGACAATTGAAATTGTTACTTATTGCTACATAAATAATTACTTCTGAATCTAGTGACCTAACAGCAGAGCTGGCTTGGGTTTCTTTCAGGGGGTTTGCGGGTCAGCCATGGATGCAGTCATGTGAAAGTTTGACTGAGTCTGAGGGTCCTCTGTCAAGATGGCTCAGCCATCTGGCAGACAAGTTGGTGCTGGAAATTGGAGGCGGCTCTAGCCCTTTACACTAAGAAAATCTCCATAGGACTATTTGAATTTTCCTCAACACATGGAGGACCTGTTTCCCCCAGGGTAAGTGATGCAGGAGAAGGAAGGTGTGACAGTTAAACATGGTATGTCAAGCTGACTGGATTAAGAAATGTCCAAGGGCTGGATGTGATGATTCAGGCCTGTAATCTCAGCATTCTGGGAGGCTGAAGGAGGAGGACGGCAAATTTGGGCCCAGTACAGTCTGGGTAATTTGTAAGTTAGTAAAACCCTGTCTCAAAAAAAGAAATCTATATATCTATATCTGCATCATCTATCTGTCTCAGGAGGGGTAAGTTGCTTAGTGTGAAGGCTCTGGGTTCAATACTGCAAAAACAAACAAAAACAGAAAATGTAAATATAGCCAGGCTGGAGTGCACTTCTGGGTGTCCCTGGGTGGGCAATGGCAGCTGGCCATGGGTACTATGTGTGGTCTCTGGCCCCCTTCCTCTTCTGTACTCTCTGTTCTACTTTCTGGCCTCCATCAACTGAGCAGCTTTTCTCCACCATGCTCTTCTACCATGACATTTCTGCCTTAGAACCAGCTGACCATGGACTGAAGCCTCAGGAACTGTGAGCCAAATAAACCTCTCCTCTTTTAAAGTGTGGTTGTTTGGTGTTGTGTCCCCGCAAGGGGGAAGCTGACAGAAGATTTTTTATGACCTGGCTTCAGAAGTCACATCTGTAACTTGTACAGCATTCTATTCATAATGTCCTATGTAGTGTGAGAGTGGAAGACACAAGGGGGTGAATTCTAGGGCTGGGATCATTAGGGCAGTCTTGGAGCATGGCCCTCTCATCTCTATCATGGGCATGCCAGTCTCTTTCTCTGTATGAAGCTGTTTTTTAGTTCTTTTTAATGGCAGGGATTGCTCCTCACAATGGCAACTAGTCTTATTTCACTGGCTTATTCACACGTGCATAATAAATGCTCTGTAACTTCCAGCTAGGGAGAAAAGTACAATGAATTCAGCTATTATCTGGAACTCAGGCACTAAGGAGAATAGTATCAGTTGCTGTTAATGCTGAAAAGCTTGTTAACCCCAGACAACAGTGAAAGTGGGAAGTGGGAGAGAGGTTCGCTTCAAGCATCATCCAAGTAACAGCCATCTGTTTGGGGAAAATGCATGCTATTCTGATCTTTTGCTGACATATCTCCATTATATCTCTGGGCTGAGAACACGAATTGGTATGAAGGCCAACTTCCTATGGCAAAAGCAGGGGAAAGTGTCATCCTAGGCTTTTAGAATGCATACTTATTTATGTGTATGTTTCTGGTATTAAAAATGCGCCTCTCATGGGTTCTGAGTATGTACAATTCAGGAAACAAGTGCTATAGTGTTTGTTCTTTTCTTTTGCTCTCCTAACATGCGCACATTATCTATTTAAAGTTAGTTGGAGGTCGTTTTCCCCTCCATGTTCCTACTTTCCCATTTGAGAATATCACATGGACACCAAATTATTAAAACAGAGAAATGATGAAAGAGATTTAAAAAAATATATATTTCTAAGTGTGAAACAGAAGCCCTCTTCTAGAGACATTTCACAGTAGTTACATGCAACCTTTACTACATGACTAGGGTCATGTCACCCTGTAATAAAAATATTCATAGGCTTTTAGCCACCTCGAAATATGCATTGTCCAGATGCTTTTGAGCTTAACTGCAATGATGTTGGGATCTTATTCAGAGCTGGCACTGTCCTGCAATTATTTTTTTTAAGCCTGCAGCATTTAATTGATTTGAGGTCTATTCCTATATTTGATATTTGGATGAGATTGACAAATACCATTTGTCCAGAATAACATTTTAATGCAAATTTCTTATGACAGAGTGTTCTGTGATGCCAAATGTTGCTTGTAGTTATTTTCCACAAGAGACTGTAATTATGATATTTTAATCAGTAAAATTACTTCACATTACAGTTGTTTTTCTTTCCATAAGTACAGTTGAAAAATGGACTTTACTGACATACTGTAAAATTATTTCACCATTCAGTGTTTTTACAAAATAAAGCAATGTTGGTGAAGATTATTTTGTCCAGTGAAGTACCGAACATATGCATGCGTCTTTTCCAATGAATACGAGTGCTGTCCTGAAAATCATAGTGGTTTATTAGAGATAGATTTGTTTATGGTATCATAAAAAGATACTAAATGGAGTTAGAGCAACTTGAATTCCAGTCCTAAATCTATTGTTTATTAATGGTAAGCTGAGTAAATAACTTGATATCTTTATTTCAGCCCATTCTGAATACCTTGGACTTAATAAAATCTACTTTATAATTATTGTCAAGTTTGAGTTAATGTATGAAATAATTCCAGTATATAGTATAGGATTATTAGTACTCAGTTCTATTTTGAAATTTTACTTATTCTTGCTTCTTGCTTGCAAAGTGTATTAAATACTTGGTAAACCTAAGAAAATACATTGTAACAAGAAAAAAATTTGGGGTAATGTGTGCCAAATTATTTTAGCTGTGCGACTAATTTTGCCAACATTTATAGTTTGCTAAGAAGTAAATGAAGTTTACCTCGTGTGTCATTTTTGAACTGTTTTATTGTAAGATTTTCTTATAGATGATGAACATACTAATTACACTTATCTGCTCATTACACATTGAGTGTGTGTTTTGGAATGTTACAAAAAGTTTGTAGAAGAAATTTTAATGACATGGAAAGATATTAGCAATACACTTTCACATAGAAAAGATAGACTACACAATAGCATATGTAAAATGAACTACCTATATATGTAAAAATAAGTATGCATAGATAGAAAAAATTTTAGCAGATATCCAATAAAATATTGCTAGTTAAAAAGAATTACTTGTTTTAGGGAAAATTTTTATAAAATACTGAAAGTAGGGGCCAAATTGTGGAAGCATTATAATAATAATAAACCTAAATGCCTGTATGTGGAACATAGATGTACAACTCTTTTTAGTTCTAAATATTTCCTGCTATCCGAGTAGCCAGCTTCCCTCTTTTACATGATCTGAACAGATTCACAAATATTTTCTGTTGTCTGTGATTTTAATCTTCAAAAGAAGCCTCCAGTCTAAGAATTTACCATTTGGCAAAATAATTTCCCTTTTCTAAGTTATGAGCAGAATGTGGAAATTACTGGAATCTAACAATAGAAAGACAAATTCAAATACTTGTATTG
Organism: Hystrix cristata; assembly: GCA_004026905.1. Lineage (NCBI taxonomy): Eukaryota > Metazoa > Chordata > Mammalia > Rodentia > Hystricidae > Hystrix > Hystrix cristata. Next base: position 513 of record PVJO010003220.1, on the reverse strand, counting down.
GTCTACTATTTGCATAAACCCAAAGAAACTTCAGCAGCAATAAAAGTAATACCTGATCATATCCAAACAGAAAAACAGAATGAAGAAACTTTAACCTAAATATGGAAAAATAATCTTTTAACTTTTAGAATGATAGTGTGCTTCCTAAATCCCATACCAACTAACAAATAATAAATAACATTACTTTCAACATGATCACTTTTCCAAAATACCTGTGTTCTTATAAATAAGGGATTGTAAAAATCTTACAAATCAGAAGTTTCAATTTCAGGTTCTGTGAACTGTTGAATTCATGGTGTTAGCTTTGAACATTGGCCTATCAGTAAATTGTAGACCAGCTTTTCTTAAATGTTTTTCTTTCCTCCAATCCAAAATTTATTTGTACTTTAAATGCTTTGATTTCTTATTGTAAATGCCATTGTACATTTGATGAAAATTAAATGTTATTACAATATATGCCTATTATTATAATATATGCCCAAGTATTATAGCATATGCCTAAATTCAGGTTTT